>UZAN01045362.1:0-17686 GCA_900618425.1 Echinostoma caproni
AAAGAGCGAACAATGAGTGAACTTTGTCTTAACCTTGGATTATGAATATCTCCATGCCTGTAAAAACTTTTCTCCCCGTTGATTATGTACATTGTGACGGTTAAAGTGTATGCTTTTTAACTGAAATGTGAGCTCCAGTGCTTGCAAAAGTTATACACAATACAATACAACACATATAGTGTCGTCTGCATACTCCAGATCAGTCTGTCAGTTGAGAGCAAATCGATGCCGCTATCCCCGCATGAGGATAGAACTGTTTCAAGCATGAAATTATGACAAAGTTAACTAGACATACAAAGAGTGCAACCCTGACGAACACCACTTTCTGTAATGAACTCGAGCGAAAAATTTTCTTAAGCTCGGACTCGGCTTCGGCCATTAGTATAAAGGAATGTTACTATTGAAATAAACTTCTCGGGCACGCCCTTCCTGGAAAGACAGCGCCAGAGTATGGAGCGGTCGACTGAGTCGAAGGCCGCTTTCAGATTGAGGAGGAGAAAAATGGTGGATCTATGAAAAGAATGTCTATGTTCTAGAGTTTGACGAAGAGTGCAGATGTGGTAGATATAACCCAGACCAGGTCTAAACCCGGCCTAATTCTCACGGATGCACTGTTCACGTGTGACAGACGATCAACGGAAAATGATCCCAGAAAGAAATTTAAAGGCAATGCTGATTAAACCAATTCCTCCATGGTTTTGACAAGAGGATCTGTTGCCTTTCCCGTAAATCGGTAATCTGACTGATTCACACTGTTCGTTTGGAACCTGTTCCTGATCCCCTATTGAGGAGTTTTGACAGCTCCAAGATTAACGCTGAATCTCCGTACTTAAAAGATGACGGGAACAGCCTATCGTGATCGGGGGCACTGTGCAATTTGAAGAAACTCACTTTTCGGAAAAATCCCATTTCAGATGGCGGACTGGCATCAACTGGAAGTAGTGGCCCAGTCGACATGTGTAGAGGCCATAGGTCAAATGTCGGTCAGGGCCAGTTGAAGTGAGCCTCCGAATGTCCAACCCATTGATAAGGACGACTGATGATGATTAATCAGCGTGCCATCAGATTCTATAATTGCCACACGTATATTTTCCTGGGGCCTGTGTCCCTAATTAGACGGAAAACAGTGCGACTATGACTTGACGTGTCCGTCTGCCATTCACTTAATTACAGTGCAACCATTAGGTACAGTAATACTCTGTCTGTTTTAGATGGGTATCAAACATTTGTTATTAAACTATTATTTAGTTTCCCAGAATTCTGTTTCAAAGGGAAAATGCAGCTTGCGAAAAGTCAATGAAACACGCACACACAAGAAGAAAACAACTGTCAGGTACGTGCAGACAGATGTGTGGAAATCGAAGTTTACCCAAAGGTGAGTAAAGGATACATTTCAGAATAGAACTAGCGATTGATTTAACTGGCAGTGATATTGGTCAAGCGCAGCAGCTGAACGTCATGTCGTTCCGTTGAACATGCGTTTAAACAACTTCCATCCTTCACCACCTCACTTCACTCCAACTCAGATTTTTGAAAAGCTGCAATTCCCACCGATAACGATAACTGTGTACGCGTATCAGTAGTGGAGGGGAATAAAACAGTGTATAATTGTGAAAAAATTGTGGGAAAACAAAATGTATGCAACATTGTGGAGGTCACAACTCATCGAATACATCAAGATATATTTGAGTAATATATCACTCAAACTAACAAATTTCAACAGTTCAAAACTGAATCTCTTCTACCCCTTACGTATAAAGTATTCACTCTGTCAAGGGACGCCTATACCAGTGTGTGGTAGAATGACGTCATTAAATGGTTTGCATTCAATGGACGGTTTTTTCCATTGTGTGTGTGCGGAGATACGGGTTCGGTATGCAGTAAAACACTTCAACAGATACACCTGAAAAGACCAAAATCAGCTGAAAACTCAGCCAGTCAATATAAGCCCATCTAACAGGTTAAATCGACCGCAGAGGCACTTTCAAAATGATCAGATGGGTCTCATTTGACCTTTTACGATATGCATTAATCAGATTACTAGCTGAGTGATTATTGTTTCTTGATATGGTAAGGAATTATGTAAATGATACCTGAGAAGAAACACCATTTCAGATCAAAACAGGCTTCTCTCCAGCTGTCGATTTTTAACATTTATTAGAAAGTGTGTTACCCAAAAGAAGGAGTGGCGTGTTATTGCGCAGACAATCTGTAGAAAGTATGTCTACACTACCGCTAGCAAACATTGTGAAATCGATCCAATAACAAGCTTTAAGCGGAAGTGATGTCGGATTTCGAATAACGGAATCACGAAAATCAATATCGGATAAATCGTTCGACATAGCAGCAAAGTATAATTTAAATTTCACTTAATATTGCGATGGAGCTCATTTTAAAATTGGTCGGAGTGTTCTCAGGATACCATGTTTCTCTTCGTCATCTCCCGTCATTGAGTGCAAGCGACATATGCCCATTATGCTGAACCATTCCATCGTGGACAAAGTTCTGCTGGCTTACATTTCCGGTTCCTTTCCGGCTCCTGTTTGAAGACTTTATTTATTAATTCGGTTCACTCAGAAATGAATGTGGATTGACTGAGAGCATACAGCAACCAGTGATGGATATCGACTACATGGTCGTCGCATACTCTCTCGTTGTGTTAGTTGGTTCTGGTGATACAAAATTCAAGATTTAGAATATTTTCAATCCAAAGGTATCAGAGAGACCGTCTATAGCTAATCGGCTTTCAACACAGTGTTATTTGGTTTCAAAATTGTGCCAAATTATTTTGACACTTTTCATTTCAAGCAGACAACTAGAAATGAAAACAAGAACGTATGGAGGATAGTTATACAATGCAAAAAGCTTCAAAAAATTGCTACCAAACATGTCCGTCCAGGTAGGACATAAAAGCAAAATTTCAGCCAGAAATCGCTTGTAAATTACTCCCGCCATATGGGACAAAGAATCGTATTCAACGATGTAAGTATATTTGCTTGTTCCTCTGAATTAAATCCTTCAAAGCTCTACAACATCCCACTATGGCCTGTGTTTTACCACCAAATGAATGAGCCGAATGTTGTAGGGCAATGATTCACTTCACAGTTTTCAGACGACCTCTCGGGCAGGTATTGGTGTGTCCCCCTAAAGCAAAGTACAGACACATTTCTGAAACTGTAATTTAACAAGACTAAGTACAGGTTAGCCCAGTTTTTGAGAATCGAGTATTTTAGTGAGTGTAAAAGGGCTATGGGGTGGACCAGCAGATGATTGATTGCTTGGGCAACGGTGCAAACATGAAATGTATTGAGATGGTGATGTGTATCAGTTGTCAAATTACCATTCGTACAGTTTTTCATCATTCCTTCGTGATTGCGAGTGTGTAAGAAATTACTTTTATGACACAAAAGACATTTCTTGTTATACTTTTGAAATAAACTGGCACTCTGCTAAAATTAGTTTGTTCAAAACGTTTACCTCGTTTTTGCACTCCTCGTTTGTTAAAACCTGATTCTTGCTGAAATTTACGCGATTTGTATGAATGAAACCTTGGAATGTTGCATCCTTCGATGTGGTAGGACGATATTGATAGCAGTAACGCAGAATTCATGTACAGGTATTGATCGAAACGACCGTCAGTTTTCATAAGTATTTCAATTTTTCAATATCATATGTGCATTTTCAGTTGTGGGTAAAGCATATTTATTTCTAACTTCATCTCTCACTGTTCTGACTGTAATTCTCTTGTATCATCACTTGAATAAGCTCAACGTTGAGTATCACCATAACATTTGCATTAGTTCTAAAGTAATGGATCAAAATTACAAAAGACTTGATGCAAACCTACGTGAGATTTCATTTTCTGTTGTAAATGGTTAAATTCGGATAACGCTGTTTATTTAGGTCAGTCATAGTTTTTCATATAGCAGGCCATTATTGAACACCAAACATGCATTTACATTGCCAACAACTTTAGGTTTCAATAACCGGTGTTTCGGTATTCGGTTTACTTCAGTTGCGAACGTCCGCTGCTTGATTAGTAAGACAAAACGAGAAAAAAAGATAAAATAGAGACATGGCATTCAAAAAGACGAAATTGTACTGGTCACAATAAGTAGATAATTGTTCCACTTAAGAATTTGAGTGAAAATTGAATAAACATGGGTTTGTTGCTTGGCTACTGTACATTACACCCTGGATAGCGATAATGTTTTCGCACCAATAACCCTCGTCACGTGTTCCGGAAATTGTGCATTCTTCCCAAAAGAACCTCCGTGTGTTATCCTAAGAGGGATTTATTCTGGGCAAATTTTGGACCTCATTATATATTGGTTTCACAATTTTATACAGTTCTTGGGTTGTCATGTTCCAAAGTAGAACTCATTCAGTTAACACCCAACATCCAATATATGAATGTAATCAAAAACTGTTTCCTTATGTTACAGACAGAGAACAGTTAGTTACTACGATAATTTTCGTTACAACCAAGGGTGTGGTTTATGCTAGATTTAGAGTATCATCGTTATTATTTGATGAAGAAAGCTGTATACATTAGTCTTCGGGGAAGGGGATAGGTATCTGATAAAAGTCATGGTTTTACACCAGTTCAATCACCCATTGCATGACCAGTCATGATCAGTCAGTAGCACTGATTGAGAATAAGCGACAAGTTCCGACCTCCCGGGATCCATGCGAGATTAGGTGGCATCGACAACGTCAAATCAAGAAGAGCCTAAAGAAAGATCGTGAGAACCGGTGGGTAAAGGTAGCTAGTGAAATGGAAGTAGCAGCTGTATCACACAATACTGAAAGATTGTTCCGACTGATACGTAATACGGGAGGTCGCCAAATCACAGTTAGTAAAACAATCTACAAAAGTGTAAAGCTATTCACAAGAGGAAACAAGGGCTTGACCGTTGGGTGGAGTATTTCAACAAACCATATGTTTTGTTTTGTTTTGTTTGGCTTTGAAAACCATGGAATGTAATGCAGATCCTCCACGAATGGTTTTCCAAATGTTAGTTTTATTTCCGCTGTGCCACATAGACTTCGAGACACCCTTTGAAAAGCAATTCACAGCGTGTCGAAATATTGAAACCGTTGAGCGCAAATAATTCAATCGAATTGTCCAGATGATTCTGCTTTTCTTCTCACATTCCGAATATAGATATCGTGGAAAATGTTGGCTTTCTCAAAATTTCAACATTCTAGCTCCACGTGATGAAAGGTATCAAACCGGTTCGGTTTGATATTCGAAACATTATTATATCTAATTCGATTGTAAAAGACTGCAATATGTTAGGATAGTAGGATACGAACTCCCATCTAGTGTTAGGAAACATGTAAAGTCCAAGTCTATTAAAACGAGTTCCAGGCGTTGGTGATTGGGAGTAGACCATTATCTTTTTATTGATCGAGGTTCTTAATAACATTGTGGATTTTGAACGAATTTGCCAGAAATATTTAGTAGTTTTCATATATAATTTATCTAAAAGGGATCAAAGCTAACGTAAACTGAAAAACAAGGATCAATATACAACGTTTCCGACAATATTGGGCTATAGTTGCTGTGCGAATTCATCCACCCAGCTGAGAATCGAACCCAGGACCTCAGTGGTTGAACGCAAACGAATTATCCACTAGATGAACGGGTGGAGAATTAGACTGCGTCACTTTACCTAGAAAAGATATGGACACCTGAATTCATCATTATAATATCGTTGCGAGTAACAAACCTCCGGGTCGTATGCATCGGTCTCAAGCACTCCAAAACTGTACACTTGTTACAATGAAAATTTATTTCTCCCGTAGGAACATATCATGTGATAATCGCTGATAGATATTTGAGTAATCAATCCTGATTACGGTAAAATGTGATTTCTTTGTTTTTCACATCAAACGAGCATTGCACTGAAGTTGTTCTCTGGGAACTATCCTCACAGTCATGGTATTGATAGTAAGATAAATGAATGTGTGCTGAGAACAAGTGGTTATGGCCATGCTCTCCATCTTCTTCCAAACATACGCTTCGCGTCTGTATAACAAACCATGTATTCTGTTTTCCCTGTTTGCAATTAATGAACAGAAGCTTTTGAGCCGGCGAAAACACTGCAATGCCGCCCATTCTGCGTGTGCAAGTGTTGTGCGCGCGCATTTTTACCTAATAAAAAAGGAACTGTTCACCGAAATCCCCTATCAGTCGCGCGTTCTACTACTGAGCCGGAATAAATTCGCAATGAAAGTGTTCTGTCACTGTTCAACGCGGAACTGCGGAACTGATAGACGTGCATCAACATATTATAATGTCAGATATGAAACGCACAGAGAAAAAAATAGGAACAAATGAAACAACCCATTCTTCCGGAGGGACGTAACTGTCTGACGGATATGTATCACGAAAAAACGTGTTACATGAAACCTGTCAAACTACCCGGTTTGTATGAGTTGTACACGTCGTGCGATTCTATGCACTGCAGAGAGAAGTGCAATATCTATCTGCTTGGGGTCCGGTTCTGATTGTACCCGATGAGTGGCTCAGACAACCAAGTTTCAGGACCCACGATTGGAAAAGTATTAAGTAAATAACACGAGTAACACACTATTTGAAGAGACAGACTAATTTATAAAATCCTTCTCTAACTGTAGTGAAATGTACTGACACGGTTTCCAGTAATGCGTCGTGTTGTTCGAGGACTACACCTGGAGTGGAACCGATTGTCGGTTAATATTTTGCAATTGATGATTACACTTTAAACTATTCATAGAGAAAGGGACTACCGCCAGCCCTCCTGTTCTAACTGTTTTTGCTAATATAACAGGCATTCCAAGTACACTTGTATCACAAATCTGCCCAAAACCATAAAGGAGCAAACTAGTTGTGTCTGAACAACATACTATTGGTTGCCATTCAAGCAAAGATTGAAGGCTAAACGTGTTCAGACAGTGTATAGTACAAAGTGTGTGAATTCACATAAGTGACTGAGTAAGAATAGTTTTGAGAAAACGAGTCGGTGAGCGAACAATTGTTTTCCGATATTCCTAGTCATGCTCTTACATATCATATAGTGGAAAAAATTCTTACACAGTCATAGATAGCCATTGGCTCATCATTGTTCTCCCTGTCTGAAGGGCTAACTTCGTTTGTTGTCTGTGTTTTTTATGATTCTGCCCCAGATCATTCATCATTATTGATCGTTATTCTACTTTAATAAGGTTGTTTACAATTCATGATGCTTATCTATAGCTAAATCAAAACCCCCATCTATTCACCTCTAAAACCAGTTAAAATTAGCTTGATATTTTGCATTCATTCTTTATGTCATCAACAAATATTGTTAGTATTTTGTCACTGGAATGCTTCTGACACTACCGCAAGTGGAGTAATCACTCAGGCAATCATATGCTGGAATTATTGATCCATATATCTCTTAAAGAAGTTTCTTCGGTTATGCCCTATTCTGCACCGCTTAAGGGAATATTTTGCGAAGTTAAAAAGCGCGTTCCAAGGCTGTACCGAAACAAAATCCATTTGAAGATTGAAAAAAACATTTTAAATGCACTCTTCAGTGAGCGAGGTTAGCATTCAGTATGTGTGATGTGACTGATCCGTGCCGTGAGTAAAATGCCGATAACTGTACAAGAAGTCTCATTCCGATCTGTCACAAAGTTTCACTTACTTTTCTGGAGCCACACAGTACGTTGCCTGAAAGAATCCAGTGAATATGCGTTTATGTGTGTGTCTTTGTGATTTTCCATCCTCCAAGTTTTGGTTCAGAAATTTCAAATACATTGAACAATAACTGAGACCATTTAAGGATAATTGGAGCAGCCGAGGATACGAATTTCACCAGGACAACTGCAGACATTCATTTGTTGCTTGTGTAGTTTAAAGAATGCTTCACTTTATGGATATCCTATGGAGTTGGTCCGTCTTTTCCAGGATTATAACTTACAATCAGTTTATCCATATGATCAGATCAATCAATCAGTGGATAGATACCAATCTGCCCGTCTGTGTGTAAGACATTCTTTTGTAATTTCACTAATTTCTGTTTTTATGGCTATAAGCTACACTTTTCATGCACAGTTCATGCTACTAGAAACCTGCACTAGGCGACAAAGTTGCGCGTATCAGTTTGGAATCACCCTTTTGACGTTGATCCACATTGTCTTTACACAACGTGATCCCGCATTTTGGTGCTCATGACGTTTACTCATGGGGACTTACTAATGCAATTCATGGATGACACTTAACAAGCGTCACGCTTTTTGCACAGACAACTTTGACACTTGTTCTCGACAATCGGTGAACGTCAGTTGGGCGTATCCGAACCAAGTTGGATTACCCGGGAAACTAGAAAGTGAGAGATTGGCATCCCATGAAAGCGTATTGTTTTGGAACAGTCTAGACGAACAACTGAAGAAAAAATAGTTGGTATCCCTTCTCTTAACAACGCTAGACGAGCTTGTGTCAACGCCACAGTTTGCTACAAATGGCTCCGAATGTTGAGGGAGTAAACCTACGAGTATGTTGATAAATTGCGTATATATCGTCTCCCAGTCCTGATGACGGTTATGCTAATAATATCATCGCACAAGTGAGGCACAGTTGACCGTTCATTTCAGATCGTACATAAGGATATGAACATTGCTGCACTGAATTAAATAAAACATCTACATTTTATAGAACAATGATTTTAAAAACGAATGAAACGGCTCTTTTATTGAGGCACTATAGTACTCCGAATAGACACGGATCACGGACCAGCAATCGCAGTCGCAATTGAATCACTAAATCGCACTAGCACTCGTCTATCGAATTCCACCCTCCAAGAGAAGCGAGTATATGGACACAGAAGCTGTGGTTCATTTGTTGAAAAAAGAATCAGTAGGACTGAATTGTGGGTAAAATAAAGATCATTGATTAAACAGGCATCAAATTATCACCGCTCATGTTCTCCTAGTAAGAAGACTTCAGTTTGAACTGCATTGCTTTTGATGGGTCGAGAATACTTGCCTTTGATTCATCGTACTGAAGCTGCAACACGTAGCTCGCTGGCTGTCGTTATCTCAGGAGCTAGGATCACCACAAGTAGGAAGTATACAGCCACTTCTTATCCATGAACCTAGGCTTCTGTAATTTACCCTATAATCGGTACATATTTTTCTGGTGAATTTGACGATTCACATAAGTCGGTCACCATACTCAAGAATGAATGGCGAAATGAATCACTGCACGAGTGAATTCAATCTCAGTAGCCTAGTGAAGTCGAGCTTCCCTCGGATAACACCGATTCTTTTGAACCAAGCACAATTGGCTACATATTTCTGGCACTGTGAGGTATACCTGACAAGATAATTAATAATGGCACTAAGATACAGTGAAAGAACTAACAGCATTTCACTTATGAAGCAGAACCTGATTCACTAGCTCAAAGAAACTACATTTGTTTCTGTCATTCCAGGAATGACTATTACATTCAATCCACAATGCCACTGGCAACAACCTGTCAATTTCAGCTTCGTTTTTTATTACTCAACTTTGTCACGTAGGTTCTCAGCCTTACTGTATCACTTATTGTTCTCACATACATACATCTGCGTGATCCTTATAGTTCAGTGAGTGCCAAATGTGGTGAGAAGAATAACTCACAGCTATCTACGATGGTTTGCACTGGGTGCATCATGGGGCAATAAGTTGAGCCATGTAAAGCAGTTGACCCCCGGTTTCCTTAACATTGATCAGCGAGTGTATACTACGCGAGAAAGTGTTACCTTCATGGAAGAATTCATTGGGAATCTTGGGCTTGCAGTGTCTTCCAAGGGTAGGTGTATCCCTGTTTTGATCTCTGAACTCCAATCTGTCACAGAGATACAGTATTTGTAGCTACGACTTAGACTGGTTGCAGTATATTTGACATGTAACATACTCCAAAGAGGCCCATAGAGTCATAAGAGTACAGGTTAGGAAACAAGCTTGCTTTCGGTGGTACATCAACTGAATACAGCACGAGTCACAAACCTACAAAACCCTGTAGGTAGACACATATAACAATGTACTCAAAGCCGAAGATCATGGTCCAACAGAGCAGCCAACCGAGGTCAGTTACCGAAGCGTCCATTCATTCTCGTATAAAGCTTACTCAATAAAGGTCAAAGACAACGTTCCCGGGATGAAGGACGAACAACCAAATTCCATTCCATAGAAACGTTCAACCTGGCTTGAAAACTCACCCAAAGGTATTTTGTTTTCCAAGGAGAAGTTAGACCTTTCCGACTGGACGGTGCTTTTTACAGACCCGGTTCAACAGGTGACGTGTGACAACCGAAGCACTAATCAAAATATGGGGTTCCTAGTAGAATGCGATTGGTTGGGTTCGCTTGAAGTTCAACAGGTATATATACCTCGGCTCCTAAAGGTTACGGTGGTTGTAACATGTGTTACGCATGTCACAAAATAGGTTGAAACGGCGCGCAATGTTTACGGAGGCAGGTAATGGCTGACGAAAGCCCAAGGTGGTCAAAGTAAGACCTGACACGAGGGTATGAAATCCCTAACCAGGATTATTGGTCACATACGTCAGGCTCAATTTCTTTGCAACAGTAGATCACTGAAATTCTCCATTTGTTGTTCGACTCTACTTTCAACCTTCCTGTCTCTCTCCTATTCTTCATCCAAATGGGCAGCCAAAAGATAGAAACCAAAACGGGCGTACCATAGTGCATGATTAAAGGTTGCACAAAATGAACTGAACTGATATATATATATATATATATATATATATATATATAGTTGCCATGGTATCTAAGCAGAATGTGAAATTGATCAACAGAACGATGGTACACTGACCGAAATGTGTCAAGAAACATCATAACAAACTCGCTGAAACGGATACACTTGTAGAGGCATTTCCTCCTAAGTTTACACGAATTTATTCGAAAGCAATTTGAGTGGGAATCTTTATGGTCGATTTCACCAGATTACGTAAGAGCCAGAGCCGTCTTTTCTCACGTGACGATTGGAACACTACTAGCATTTTGAAAAATGAATTTCTGAAAAATGCCATTCCAACAGAATAATCTAACAGACAATGAACCGTCACAAATGAAAAAGATAAGAGGAATGAATAAAACGTTGTATTTTTTACATGAGAAAGTGGTGCCAAAATATCAAGGCTGTTCTGTGCTTTGAGAATGCACTCAAAAAAGTGATATTTGAGGCTATTGTGAATAGCTCCTTGGATAACAGTTCGATGTTTCATGTCTGAAGTATATGGAGTTGCCACACCCATAATCAGGAAAATACGAATAAGACTTGTTCCCTTGGGATACGATTATATTTAGAGATATAATATCACATCGCCTTGAAGAAAGGCATGATGTCAACGCTATGACTATGAAAATATTAACAGTAGGATTAGGTACAAATAAATGAAATGAAAATAAAAAGTAGAAAACGTGGAACAGGAAGAGCAATGAAATATTTTTTCGTAGGCGTTTTGATGTTTTTTTGTCTACTATGGGGGACAGGCTTTAAATAAAAAAACCTTCCAACAATCGCCTCATTGACTTCTACTCTGAACCAAAACTTCCAGCCCATCTCGCCGTTGACGATCCTCATCCCTTGGACCACAGCCCGGAAGGCGAACTGCATCAACCGAGGCTAGCTTCTTCATACCTCGGTGCCAGGTCATCAACTCGTGGCCCGCGGCACTTCTTCTAACCGTACACATTACGTGCAAAAAGAGCACCAAGAGGTAGGTATTAGGAAAACAAGAACAAGTCGTCGGAGGCGGTACTCGAAGTCGATCATCATCCTCAGCTCGAGGAGACCAGGTCTCGGAACCGAAAGGAAAATACTACGAACCAAAGTCATGTACCATCGTTCAGTAAGGGAAAGCTGGGTGTCCTGTCGGCGACACAGGTGAGATATTCTCCAACATCAACTGCAGTTTTCATCACTTTGCCGAGGTGCTTAGGCCAAAAACTACTTTACGTCCGCTTATTTGTAGAAACCGGGTATTCACGTGATAGATAAACGGTATTCGCAGCCATCTATAGAGTATCTTCTCGCCAGACTAAAACCTATTCAAGCAAGATCACGACGGACGAGGATGCGCGTACAATGAAAATTTTATCATTATTCTTCTTATCTGAAATCAATGGAGTGTAGTGCTCATGCGATATTGTAACCTAAGATTTTGGAACTCTCGTATTGTATTGTATTGTATTCTTACCTGTAGCCCTTCACATCCACACCTTACGGTTAATTTTGAGTTAAATTAATCTAATGCTATTGTTTCAAAACTCCCTTTATACGTGTGTCCTTTCTACGACCAGCAGAACTTTTCAGTGGTACCGTATTGCACCAAACAGTCGAAAAGGTGTTCAGCAATCAAGAGAAATTCCATACATTTTCCACGTTTGCAGTTGCAAAGAATGCCCGATCCAAACAGAATGGTTGACGATTTGACAGGATTGCCGGAATGAATGAATCAGTTCGTATTTTCGGATTGTAATTTCGTATTTGTTTTATTGCAAAATGTTATAAACATGTTTGAAAAAGGAATGAAAAATAAGTCTGCCACAAACAGAATTGGAAAGACCGAGATGGAACGGCTTCCAGTCGTAATCTGATGGAAACCAGACGATGGCAGCGGCAGTGAGAATATCGAGGTGGCCGAGGTACAATGGAGAAAAAACCACGTGAGATCTTGAGTATAACTGAATGAAATGTGTGATTGGATTAAACCTGACTGTCTTTCCATTCACAGTACAAATATTTCGACCGATTTCTGGTTGGTTTTCCAAGGAGACGTTTTATCATTTAAGATCCATCATTTAATAGCTAATGACCACGTCTCTGATACTCATTGACACGGTCCCAGCGGTAAGTTTGAGCCACTTTTCATGCAGACCAACAAATGCATTAAGACGAATGTCCTTGCAGGAAAATGTTGAGCAGATTGTAATGAAAATTAAAAAATTACGAATCATTGAACCAGTTTAATTATTAGGGTGTTTATTTTGTAAGGATATCGCAATTCAACATAGCAGTTGGTTGATCGATTGATGATTTAAAGTAGATAATCGATAAATTAAAATTGATGCTCCTACTCTGCCATCCTTTACGTTAATGTTATTCCCTTAACGTGGCAAGGGTGTAACATCAAGTCAGAGATCGGCTCATTGAAGTTTCAAACCGTTACCAATGAATAATATACCCAGGTTTTGGTTGAACTGAATGATACTGGTTAACCGCACTGTATCGATTACCTCAAATTCAATTTGTTTTGCCGAACTGATAACCAGTGACTGAGTGACTCATAGAACACATTCGCCCAGTTCAGTCGAAAACAAAAACACTGGATTGTAATTCATGTGCGTCAGAAAGAAGGATGAACAGTCAATCGGCAAACATCATACACTTTTTAAACCGGTCTCAAGGATAAATTCGAGCAACCAGTTTTTTTCCACAAACATCCCGGAATCCCGAATCTCATTAAAGTTGACACGAATGTATGGCAGAAAGGATGTCCGCCGACAACCATCAGAAAAGACAGGAGGCTAAACCAAGGTCACGAAGAATCGGGGGACAAAGGACATTCACGGAACGACGACAAAACACTGGTGGAAAAGGTTACCAAAGATCTGCAAGGTAAAAGTTGTAAAATGGTATAAACCGAAAAGGTTCAGAAAGTTGTGAGCAGTCATTATTAAATACCGAGGATAAGGCCACACGAAGTATTGTACAATATCGGGAGAGAAAGTTCCACTATGTAAGCACTTCAAAGGAATGGGTTGATTGCAAAAACAGACCAGACCCAGTTGTTTCACACAAGAATGAGTGACATACAGCAAGATCAAATAAAATAAGGTCCACTGCGACTTATGCATATTGGAAACGAAAACCTGCTCGACGGTGGATGGGTCGAAGGCAATGGATGTGAATGTGACAATTAATCTTCATTACAACAAGAGAAATGCTATATTGATTGATTGAACTATGCTCAACGAGTGGCTCCACAAATGTATTGCTAAAGATAAAGAAATGTTTGCTGTTCGAAAGAATTCGACAAATTTGAAACCCATGGCCGTCATTATCATTCCAGGAGTTGAACTTAATACTCAAGTGTGAACGAAGTCAATTTTAAATCAAACTGATAGGCAGCTATGAGGATATTTTGATGGTAAAAATCGGTATTTATGTGTTTTTGTCAAACTGTGAGCATTTCCCGCGGTTCCTATTCTAATGGATTCAATTGCATCCCCGTACAGTTTT
The DNA here is from genome assembly GCA_900618425.1 of Echinostoma caproni. Lineage (NCBI taxonomy): Eukaryota > Metazoa > Platyhelminthes > Trematoda > Plagiorchiida > Echinostomatidae > Echinostoma > Echinostoma caproni. Next base: position 14,282 of record UZAN01045362.1, read on the forward strand.
CCGTTCGCTCAACGTTTCACCGGTTCAAGATTACTTCACAGGTAAACAGTTTCGTGTAAACCGGAGCAATCTCAATTATATCGGGAACGATATCAGAAGATTGTGAATGCATTTTATGCATTCTACACTTCCTAAATTCATGCTTCTCATTCAATTTCAGTACTTTATTTGAGTGTAGTGTCAGCGCTCAAGACAACTGGTCGTCCTAATGATGCCATATGCAGAACAACTCTTTCTGTCACAAGCTGAGAATGGCTTTCAATTCGGGTGTGTATGGGGGTCTAACAACTGTGCCCAAAGTAAGGTGCGTTTTCCGCATTCATTCTTCATTCGTGACCTTCTTGAGACTGTTTATCAGCAGAGGTTTGTTTGGAATTCTCTTTCAAACAATAACCGGTTTTTTCGATTTATCTGACAATTCTAATCGCTAATGGGTTTAGATCAGATTCTATTTTCTGTACTTGTAACCTGTGATCGCCTGTATTTGTTGCGTGGTCACCGAACACTCTATATAATTGTCCTAGGTCGTCCATTAACAAACTGCTGCTAATGCAACCTTCGTTGATTCTCACCATCTGATAACAACGCATATGAGAAGGACCGCCTAATTCCTGCCTAATGCTTCCATTGTGGTAACTGGACGAATTCATTGTTTTTATGTAATTTCACCTGTATGCTGTTTTCATTGTCCCCGTGGCCAAAAGGCACAACGTAATGACAACACGAATATACGACGCAGTTACCACTCATCTCGCGAACGTGGACCGGTGTTTGTGGAGGGTTGTTTGAGGGGTGAGGAAGGTGGTTGTATGAAAAAGGGATTAGTCGAACTGGATTATCTATTGTGACTCACGCTCCGCGTCATGAGAGTGAACGTTTTTTCGCCTGCAATTTATAGAGACTCTATACCAGTCTCCGTCTGTGCCTTGCGGAGCGCAGGAAACGTATTATTGTCGAGAGGAGTCGGTGATAAATGTGACTGACCAGTGTTCTGCGCCGCGCATTCACTTTGGTGACCGGACATCAAAGATCCGCGCCCACACGGCATCGTTTGCCAACCAACCCCTGCATAGACCGACTAAAACTTATTGATTACTTCTGTTATGAACGCCACAATTCATTTAGTGAAACAAAACTCAACTTCACCCGTTTCGCTATCGGTTCAAACAAAGTACTTTGGACAAATTTATTTGTTTCACGGTCTCGGTCACAAACACGAGGTTCGCAGTTTTATCACTCGCTCGCTCCCAGTTTGCCTGTCTCACTCTGCTTGGGTTTGCCCTGTTCTGTCGGTGCATCGGGAAAACACCGTTTGATGCCCAATTCAACCGAAACCCTGAACAAACCATTTGTTTTCATTTTTTCTTGTTGGTATGAAGTGTTTTTCCTCGTAAAACTCGTTAGTCGAGTGCTAAATTGTTCTTCACTACTGGTTATTAGTATGATTGTACTGTAAGTCACTCCTTAACGTTGTGTTGTGGTGTTCAAAAACCACAACAACAGCATCAAAAAAAAACAAATTTAGATATAGCGGTTTCGTGTTAAGATTGATGCTTTGGTATTACGGGACTGAAATTCGAAGAAAGAAAGAGGAGGAAACTAGAGAGAATATCGGGAAACTATGCTCAAACCAAGACTCTCATCTAAATGTGGACTAATAAAAACACCGATGTCCAATGTAGGGATTACCCAACCACTTGAACAACTCAATATTATTAAAAAGTAATACCATGTAAGACAAAACGGGACCATAAAACAGGACGGAACGATTTAAAGGATCCGTCTGACTGTGGATTGTAATGTGTATTTGATAAGCTCATTAGGGAAGTTTACACATGTTTCCAATGAATTTGTTTCACTTCTGCTCCGGTCCATTTCTCAATGAGTATGGTTAGGCGCAGAAAAATAGCTTACAAAGATCGAATACACCATTTTCATGTTCAAACAATCAAGTCAGTTTTCTAAGGTCCACGGTAATCAGTGCTTACGTTTTGACTCTCCGAGATTCGGTTTTAATTCCGGTCGGGCTTAATGAGTGTCTAATGGTAACGCGTAATGATAAAACAATTTTACTGGGAGTCTCCAGGTTTTCAGTTCATACTCCACTTACTTTTATGCTGTAAAAGTCCAAGATTATGATTTTTTGGACTACTTTCTCGTGGACTTCTATTTCCGTTCTCCGGTTTATATTCCAGGTGGTTTCTTATTTAAAAAAGAACTAATGTTGAGGACTGTTTTATTTTCAAACTGACCTCAACAGCCCTGCCCAGTGAACAGTAATTCGGGGCTAAATAAAACTCACCCAGCGAATATTCACACCAAACAAGTTGTATGAAGTTGTTTTGCAACCAGTCGCATTAAGCTTTGGTAAACTTTCCGTTACAACTTCTAGTTTTGGACACGAAAGGCACAAAAAGTGTTTCCGGTCTGATTGGATACTATCTCATGCTTGAGATTTATTCCCTCAAGTTACCAACTGAATGCAACTTTCAGTAAACTTGAATTATTTCATCGTTAAAACATTACAGTTGTGTACATTTTGCTAATAATCTTAACCGGTGCATCGTACTCATTTATTACCTGTGCTTCGTTCTCTTTGAATCATTTTCCATCTTCGTACCGCATGAATGAAACAACTTCCCCCTTTCCGCCCTCAAATTAAACTAGACCAATTAGGTTCGCCAATCGGACTTCGTAATTATACAATTAAATTGATCTTTAACCGTTCACTTGTATGCTGAGTTCTGAATGAGATTGCGATTGTTCTTGAACACTGAGCACCATCCTCCCCAAAATCACGCATTCTCATTCGGCATACATACTCTTATAATCTCATAATCTCCCTATTGCTATTATTCGGCTGTGGTGGCCAAGTGGTTAGATCATCAACTTGTGACCCGGAGGTCCCGGGTTCGAATCGCTTCACCGTCGACCGTCGACCGTCTTCCTTATTTCTGTACTTCCACAGGCAGCCTCTTTATCGCCCCGGCCCCCTTCCTGAAAGTTTACTGTACATTTGTATATTCAATAAATAGAAAAAGAAAGACGAAGTTACGAAAACAAGCTTCCCCGCTATATTGTTTGGTTTTCGATAATCCTATGGCAATCTTCCATGAAAAAGACATTTATCTATTATTTTATCCTTCAGTATACGTATATATATAATTAAAAAGTAAATCATCCGTCGATTTGTGATAGCTTCACTGTTTCGTGAATAACTGAGTGAAAATGCAAGTTTATATTGCAGAAAATTGGTATCAGTGTTCAGTAGCTACAAATCGACAACGAGGGCAGAACACTATCTCTAGGACGGATACGAGAAATATTCTCTTAATCACACAAAACATTGGGAGAACGGCAGTACATGAAGGATTGTGTTAAATACGGGCTACGTAACCGTGAATA
>UZAN01045362.1:17963-32784 GCA_900618425.1 Echinostoma caproni
CCGGACCTCCTTCTTGGAATGGGGCCGTCATTCGTAAACCCAATACTGCTCTACGACCATTCACAATTTTAGATGATTCAGTCGAAGTTTAACGTTTATTTTCGACTATCAGCTGTCAGATTTAGTTTCGAAATCGACGAAGTACATCACGAAAGATGGATCTTGTGACTATACCAGGCACCGAGAAGAAATTTCGGTAAATCCAGAGTGAAAGCTGTTCATCGGGTTATGTGTATCGAGGGAGACGGCAATTTTTAGTTCATGTGGCTGCGTGAGAAAGATATCATGAAAGTTTACCATGTAAATTGGAGATAAAGATCGTTTTGCTCAATGTCGTGTCATAGAATTTTTCAAATGTCATCCCCAGTGGATGTTTGTGCTTGTCAGAAGGAGGCAGCTAGTGAGAACTAGTGTATGAAGTTGAGAATAACCCCAGATACATCAAACGACAAAAACATTTCACATCCAACATATTAATCAACTGACTTCAGGGTGTGAATGCTGAGAATCGATTGATTGCAGCCAGTCCGAGGTGACAGTCGAACTTGTCATATGTAGGCGGGTCAGATTTAGACACAAGTGGATTAAGTGGAAACGCTAAGTGCAATCCTCCAATGTCCTCAGTCGCATCTCAAAATGTGACTGCGAGACAGTATTTTGTGAAGAAAAAAAAATGAATTTCGGCCCAAGTAAACTTAACAACAATGCCGGTCTTTGGAAGATATACAATCAGTAGTATATACCCACATTCCTTGAAACAAGATCTCGAAGCCCCCGATTAGTTTCATATCTCCTTTCGTTCATCAAGTTTGTGTATTCTATACTATTTCTGCAAATTGTTTCCTGTTTTATACCCGAAACATGTATTTCAGCACAATATCTTCAGGTGGCGTTGTCTAAATAAGAGAATACTTCATGTCTGGATTAAAAGTATATGGATGATCACCAGAGGGTACCGCATACACACTGAGGAATAGCAGAACGAATGCGAAACTCTCACTAGCTGCTGCTGCTACTGGAAACATCAGAGGAAATGTACCAACTTCTCGTTGAAACAGAATGATATCTGGATTTGATATTTAATTTGCACTGGTGGTTTATTCAAGGAATACGGTAGGATAATAGAAAACCCAGTGGACCACTGAACAGACCATTAAAAGGAACACAAATGAAACGAGGTAAAAGTTTTAATGGATATGATCTTTCTGCTGGAGAAGTACAAAAGTACGTTCATCTCAAAAGCCGTTTCATGATAAGTGAAGATTTATTACATCAATGGTAGTTCAACACAATGAATCCTTTGATATCAAAATAAAAATCTAACAATTTTTAACATGTTGACACATGAGTTTTTTCACACTTGCTTGTTTGATAACCTGCGGTCAATCCTGGCGTTTGATCTGCAAAGGATGAATCTTGAGAAGTATTCATTAGAAGAACGTATATTGTGATCTCGAATGTGATGCAAAGTTGTGCTAAGGCTCAACACACGTATACAGCGCTCGCTCTCCTCAGCTAACTCCGCACACATTCGCACGGCAACAGAAAAATTCTCATCGGAAGCTGCACGGGGCAATGGGAGATGGACTATTGCATTCTATCTACAACGTTACTGATAACCACCTGAAACCTACAGCTACTACCTTCGCTCGTAAGTTTAATCGATCAGTTTCATTCTCCTTGTTGCATTATTTCTTATTCTTTTAGCATCTTCTGCAACCTGGTTGCACTTGCCTGATCCCAGTAGTTCACTAAGCAACAATGATCATTATAAGATTAACTCACTGGCAACCATAACCATAAGACTGATGGTAATTTCGTACCAAATGTCTTGCTATTCCGGCTAAATAGTGCTTCTTCTTTCTCCGTATTTGAATAACATAGTTAAGCTTCCTGACAACTGTGTCCGTCAGTGCCGAGAGTAAATATGAACTCGCATTTGGTTCAGAAGAATCAATGAAACTCGAGGGTACCTCCGCCTCAATGGAAATTAGTCACTAGGTTATTGAGGTCTTCAACTGAACCCATTCACTCACTATTTACACTTGAGCTTGTTGATCGAAGTATCCATCCATGTCAACAGAACTCGCACACTTACTCGAACAATCGGGGTCAATTACCGCCGCGTGCGTTGATTCTCGTCCAAAGCACCTACAGACTAGGACATACTGTTCTCAGGGGGGGGGGAGGAGGCGGAGGAGGAGAAGGCGGTGCGTGGGTGACAAACAGAAACTGTCATCCTAATTCGGTAACTCACTCACTCAATCAATCAATCAATCAATCAGTTCATTCCTCATCGACGGTCGTCATGATAACCCCGGTCCAATTCGTGGCGTGTGATCAATCAATTTGTGGGGTTCCAAGTACAATGCTATTACTTGAAGTTAGAACGGATTCCCTTGAAGTTAGAGTGGTTTCATTTACAGTAAAACATGTGTAGATTTAAGGCGATACATATCGTGGTCACAAATTAAACGATTCCACTTTGGGATTTCAACTATTTCGATATCATCATTCACTCAATTATCTGGTCTTCCACCCGTTATCATTGAATGTAGAAAGTCTATTGCACTTTTCTTGATTCCGCAATAAACTATTCCCTGTCCAAAAATGTCAAATTGTGTTTACCTTTCGGTTGATGCCTTGGGAGAATTAATTTGCGACCGTCACGTCAGACTGTGAACGTACAGAGAACGTCAAATAAGGTGTCATCATTTGCTTGGCCTAATACGCTTGATTTCAAACTTCTTCCATCAATCCTATCAGCTTTGTTCTATCTTCCAAATTCCACGATAAATAGTGTTTTACATCTGTCAAATCTAATTGTGCTCTCCTTACTTGCCGGTCAAATAAATGACTGCTTCTGGGATATCGAACAGCTCTTAACACAAGGGTTACAGATGCACACAAAATTGGTAAANAAAGCTGCAAGGGAACATATTTGTGTGTTTTTTACATCAAAGTTGCGTTCAAACTACCTCGATAATCTATAGCTCCGAACTGTACAGATATGACTGTGTCTGTGTGTGTCGGAAATATCGGTTACACTGGACACTTGTCTCCAAACTTTTCCGTGTCCATCCACCCTTACAAATATAGAATGACCTTTTGAAGCAGCAGCAGAACGCAATTGTTTTATTCATGTGACCACCTGAAAGGTGATTTAATCGATTTACTTGAGCTAACTATGTGCTGGCACAAAACATGTTTGCAAAAGCTGATAACTGATACGATCAATTGGCACCGTGAATGGTTGTATCGGAGAAGGATGGAGCTTTTTACAGTTCACGTCTACCGCGTTCTGTATACAGTACGGTGATGTACATTCTAGGAATAAATACCAATTACTCCAGCGATGTGAACCACCTTCGGCATTTCAATTGTCTGAGCAACTGAAACTATAATGAGTCACCTGGTGGTGTAATATAGTGCGTAGGTGCTTGAGTTACACCGTATCTTGCATACCTGCAAATGGTGAATCGTGGATAGAGATCCTTTAACATAGCTAACATGTTCGTCGGAGTTTCGAGGAAAATAAACATTTCTCATTTACGACTTTTATCTGCCAACCAACATATTTTGAATGGTTGACCTTCTTTGCCTTAGGACTTCATTTTGTGGGTCATGGTGGATTCTAAAGAAAACTTCCCGTGGCAATCAGCTCCCATTCTACCTGACAGATTCTGTATGCGTCTGTAGTTGGATTGATGAACCAAATGGAAAAACTATCAGTGCTATCGGTGTTGCTCCGGCTGGTAGGTCATGCGATTCAAAGTTGCATAGGTAGCTTCTATCATTGGGTTCAAATAACGGGAAGGCCACTGAACTTTTCACAATTTGAATTTAAGACTGCAAACCATCATAATCTAGATTTTCAAACCGTGATGGTCAACTGAGGAAACTGCCAGAAGCTGACACAAACTGCTGCAAATCGTGGTGAATGAATTCATTTTGTTAGTTGAGCAGCGATTAGCTCAAGTTAAATGACAATAACTCAGATGCACCAGTTCAGTCCAGTCAAATTGTGTTGTGAAAAGTTGAAGGATACTGATAGTCAAGCAGTTTCACTCTCTATCACAGATATGTTCCAGGTTTGAGATTCTTGGATTTGGACAAATGGAAGCTAATAAGCCTTGGAATTGGATCCGAACGACACCGTTGTTTAATGTCACAGTTGTGAATGTGAATTAACTGACAATAACTTCTCTCTTTGGTGACTGCAACTTCTTTGGAAAAGTTCGCTATAGATGGAGAATTGTTATTTTATATAGTAGGATCCGTAGAGAAAAAGGGGGAGAAAGACTATGTCAACATTCAGTATGTTGGGAACGCAAAATTGTCGACTGGCATTATCCAATCGATCAGCCATTGTACCTAAAGTGACCTAATTTGGGTGAACATACGAAAACCTAAGAATATTGTTTTGCGATTGGAATTTGGCTACTCCTTTATATCCTTGTGACTTTTCATCTTTAGTGTTCGAATACTTGTGAGGAAACGGTCATATGAGTTTGCAGTCAGCAGCCACGTCCCTGAATGGAACCTCTGGATCAGGGTAATCGGTGATTAGAGACACTGAGTGATATGGCTAAGTGCCGTGAACAGTAGCGCTCGTACATCTTCTGAATGTCTTTACAACCCCTGCTTACTGAGGTTCTCCATTTTCTCTTCGCCTCTACTTTCCCATTTGCAATCATTTTTCTACCCCTTCATCCAAACTGGCACCTTCAAAAACAGCAACCGAAGCCACTGCATGAAAAGTATTAGTGCTGAGTGATTGTATAAACTGAAACTGAAACTAAAGTAAGGTGAGTCACTGCTTTTGATTTTTGGCCATCCCTTCACTTTTCTCGTCAAAGAAATTCATCATCTCTAGTAATTCAATCGATCTATCGGGAAGGACAAATCTGAGCTAAGTATCATATAGCTTGGACAATTATACAAAAGCACTTATGCATAACTGAACACGGAGAACTAAAGACAATTCTCGAAGTGTTCAGGTGAACCAGCTAACGGCTCAATGATCCCATGTCTCTTTTCTGCAGACACACGTTGTTCGGCACATACCTTGGTAGCCTGAATCAATATTTAAACACTCATTCTTGGATAGCAATCTTAAAGCATTCCACAGTCCGTGTAACTCCGAAGAAAAATTTTCTCCAGTCCTTTCATAATGAAAAAGCAACACTAGAATCAGGTTTGTTTTGAAAAAGCAACACATTTGATAAGCTCAAACGTTGTGCTGGTTATTACGGATTTGGTTTAAGTGATTAGTGTCTGTGATCAAGGAATCGCATGACTGATCAGATGTGTAGGATAATACGTATTGAACAGTTCAACCGCATTAACGACCATTAGGGATTTAAATAGCTGTCATTTCTGTATTATAAAAGATTAGTGGAAGATCTGAGTCAATAATACATCGTGGATTTCATCGTACACGGAGCAAATGAACCGTGAATTGAATAGCTGTCCAGTGCTTCCTAGCCTTTCAGTTCACGCTTCATTTGCTTTGTACACAACAAAATCTAACATATACGTTCCGTATTGTGTGAGAGAGAAAACTGTCATGTTCACAACTAGTCCGGAGTCTTTACACATCCGATGTGTCTTTTTCATTCGTCCTGTCAGCAGTCATAGCTCATCATGTGGGTTAGACATTTATCACCTCTCCGTATCCATTTCAACACATTGTAAATTGATTCAATAAACCTTCTGTTGTTTACGCCTAACACACTTCGATTAATATATTACATTCAACGGGTGAAGCACCGTGTGCGTGGGGTCAGTCGATGGTGTGAACACGTGACACACGCTGTCTTGACTACCCAAATGCATGAACGTGTCAGTCAATCAGTCACGACAAGAAAAAAATATATGTATGATCGATATGGACGAAGTGAGAGAACAAAGCACTGGACAAACTATGGAACCTTGTGGCGCATCAGCGAGGGCGATTCCGTTCGTGTACGATCGAGCGTAATTGACGGTTTCGATGACCCCAAAAACGACCATCACGTTCAGATGAAACTTTAGCCTCCGTATTTCACGGGTAGTTAGAAATAAGACTTATTAAAATAAGTTAAATGTGCATGCAAGAGTTTCCATCGTTTCATGAAAGAGTATAGTGTCGATGCAACACGGGGATTTACCAAAAAATGCCATTAGAAAATTGTAAAAATATATATGATACAGGGAGGAATTCACTACAAGGGAAATCAGCCTCCCATGGAGAGAATGAGCTGGTTTTCGATAATCTCGTTCACCGAAAAATCGAGTTTATGTTTTTTATGGTGCATCATATTTGCATGTTATTGTGAAACACGTTCAACGTAGCTGGTGGTACAAATAAGCGTAATCCGAGGACGAATGCAAATGGGTATAGGGCAACGGATGGGTGAGTTAGGGTCGAGGTGAATCGTCGCAGATTCGGGTCATCTCAGCTTCGATTGTAAGGGTCATTGTGAAACGGTGTTTGCGAACGGTCTGAGCTGAGGTAAGTGGCATCCGATTGAAGATATCGTTCAGATGAATGTCTCTATCTGGAACTTAATCTGATACTTTAATGGGGATAGTTTTATTCAAACATGTAATCAGTCACCCAAGGTGGTTTTTATTCCTATATTCTCTGTAAACCGGTTTAATTGTTTCACTTATGCTACTTGTCGAACATGAGCAAACAAATGAATAGAAGTGGTGATATTATGATAATAATGATCAGAGAAAGAAAACGGATATTTTTTCATAAATAATTTTAACATAATTTCTTCAATTCATAGCCTTCTGGACTTGATTAATGATAGATTTACCGTTTAGCGCGTACATAAGCTGAGCATATATACTCGTATAACCAGTTCAACACTTAGCAGGGTTGTCCGCTTACCCCAAGTAACCGGTAACGCCCTGGATGTATCATGCCTGTCTTGTGCTCAGAGACCTCACTATTAGCTATTAAAGCACTTCAGGAATTACAGGTTCCGACCGAATCACGTGAGACATTTTGAAGATACTCAATCAATTGTCTCTGTATCAACGAGCAGCTTAAGTTTAACTACTCCGAACTACTTTGGGGCACTATCAATTAAATCAACATTCAATCTGATTTATTCAGATGCAGAATATGAATATCTGGTGTGTTATCAATGAAACCCTATTTTCCATTCGCACATATATTCTTTGTTTGCGTGGGACCGCATTTCAGAGTGTACATCAAAGACCTATGATTGTTACGGGACGTGTGAAAAAAATCCTCATCCAATCTGATTGACTAATAAATGACGTTACTCAATAACGATGAGCACAAGCACATACACAGACACACACACGCATATGAAGCTTGTGGTTGTATGCGAAACCAAGGCGGTCAAATAGGATACAAAGCGTAGGTACAAAGCGTAGGCGGTGTCCATGCGTGGGTTCGAATCCCACCGAGGCTACTGAACTTTAGCTACAGCGGTGTCCATGCGTGGGTTCCAATCCGACCGAGGCTACTGAACTTTTCACAATCCACATACAAATAGGATAGAGAAAGAAATCAGAAATTCCCGTGTTTTGGAATCCTTTTCCGGGGTCACGGTCACAGATCGGGTGTGAGTCAAGGAATGACTTACGAACAGTGAATGTTTCAGAAAAACTGTGCTCATACGCCGCACTTTATTTACGTCAGCTTTCTTATTTTGCCACTTTATAAACGTGAAAAAATTCGTTTATTCCATCAATTCGTTTCTTTTGCTCTACTGAGAACTTCATAGTTCCGAAAATGTTTCTTTCTATCCCTGTTCTCTGGTTCTCATTTTTCACGGATTTTGTCGTCAGGTCAATACAACACACATTGGCCGATTATGCCCCCGAAAAAGGTGAACTGTTGTGCACAAGCAATTTTCAGTAGTTTCACATCAGTCCGATTCAGAATAGTTGACTGAAGTGGAAATGAATGTCAAAACTAAGAGTAAATGTCTGTTAATTCTGAGAAACACAGGTATCATGTTTCTAGTTTTATACACGGTATTTTCAAATTCTACCACAATATCACGTTCAACAAATATCTATGTTATATCACTCGATGTGTGACGGTGTAACGGGTACCTCATTTCATGCTCTGATCCTAAGTCACTTGGCACGCAATCCACAAAAACAGCACCGTATTCGCAATAGATGAATATGTTGAGCATTGAAGCTTGTATCTTTCGTCTCAACGAAGCTTGTGTTGGTGTTGCTTGTGGTGCTGCCCAGACCAACTTGGGACTCCTTGGTCCGAAGAATCCTGACTTAGGATAAGGTACCATGACGGAAGATTCCAAGCGTGGAGAACAGAAGTGTGGAACCTGTAACTGAGATGCACACACTCCACTGTCTAGGGTGACGGTTTATCTTTGTCCGTATGTGATACAATCTGGACGAACGAAAAGCGACAGTATGGTCTTGTAACGAGGGGATAGCACTAAGCCATAATATCTTATTCCGAGAGGGACATAGTGGATGTACTCTCAATCTCAGCTCGTGTTCGATGGAACAAATTCACAGTCCAACTGAAGACAACGAGAAAACGAAACATATACAGATACAATCTGTGAATAGTCTCAAATCTTTGAAGGACCAGTGTCGTATAGAACAACCAGTGCTCAACACAATCAAGCCGCCTGGGTCAATCAAACCACGCCATTAGGGGTTTCTGTAATGATCCAGGTCTACGTGATGACGCCTACCCTGGAGCGGCACGTTACAGTTTCTGGACACCTGCGATCAATCGAATTTAAAAGGTGACGTCAATGACGCGCGTACGCGTCACGGCTTCTGACTAGGCGCCGTTGGTGGATCGTGCCAGCCAGTTTGAAACAGTGCAGACAGAATCAGAAGTATGCAAGCAATAATGCAGTATGATTAGTAGAAACCTAGATAACCAATGATTTCCTTTTGTACATATTTATTTATTCATTATTATTATTATTTCTTTCAGTAAACGAACTACGAGTTGTCATTCTTGTGGCCTTTTCCTCGCGTCTCGTTCACGTGGGATATTGCGAGCTCGTGCCATTGTGGTCCAGTGCTTCCGTTATCCAGTCCGTGATAGCTAATCCTAGATTCGTGTCCTGTCATTCCTACTGTGTTCCGAATCCCGTGCGTACTACCACTACTACTACTACTACTACTACTACTACTACGACGACGACGACCATTACAGTTACCCAAGACTGGCCTGAAGTCGTGATGAGCATCTAGACGAGTCCCGTGACTCTCAAACAACCAAGTTAATAGTGTTTAAACCAGAAGACTTATGATTGTGGCAGACGTGTATGTACCGGAAAGTCTTAACTACAATTCCCGTCAAGGAACGAAGGCAACGAGGATCAGCGAGCGCGATAACGTGCAAATGGACTGAGAATGAAAAACTGAGTCCTCGTGCGGAAGGATCTAGTATATAGTAACCGTCTAAAATAAAGGTCACAGTGGTTTAGTACTGAGATTGTAGACGAAGTGTGACGTTCGGCAAGTGTCTGATATTGTCCGAATATCGCCGTACAATCGGTCACACTGTAGCAGCCCCCGGTAGAGGGACTGTCCGTACAAAAAATGTTCTGTGCAGAGGTGCATGACGTTCACAAATGTTCGCAGTGGGTACGTACTGTCTGCGATCGGGGGCAATATCATTGATGTTGGAACGTGAAGTGATAATACTCAACTTTGATTCAGATGTGTTGGCATTATTTGTTACCAGAAGGGAATGCCAGCAGGGATTGCAGAAATGATTGCTTTCTTGGCTAACCAGTTGGTGTGCGACACCTGAGTCGTGGTCCATATGTTGTTGACCAAGTTAACCATAATCACACGTGATTGATTAGGCATGTATGAGGATGTGTTGGCAATCAATTGGGTCAGCAGTGGAGTATACAGAACCAAAATTCATGTATAATTCATTAAATCATGTGTGCGATAGCCAGGTTATCTATGTGGCTCGTGGAAAAGGATAATGAAAGAGGCGGTGGTGGCCAAGTGGTTAGATCATCAACTTGTGACCTGGGAGTCCCAGGTTCGAACCACCCCACCACCGTTCATCTTCCCAGGTAGCCTTTGTATTGACGCGGACCCCTTCCAGGATGTTGAATGTACATTTGTATATTCAATAAATAAAAAGGAAGTAAAAAAAAGACACTTGCTATTTTTATTGAGGAACAAGCAGTGTAGCAACCGCAGATCGTAGACAAATGCGTGCAATTTCAGCACCAAAGGCAACATAGATGATAAACGAATAACTAGTAGGACTCCTTATATTAACCAGCGCACTGCATTGTTCCACATGAAGGTTTTCGGATCGAGTTTCACCAACCTTCGAAAACACAAAGGCAACCTTCGGCCAGAACGTGACACGGAATGCTCGTTCGATGGTCGACATAATACAGAATCGGGCTGGCTTTGACATGAAACATGGGGCACGGCTGAAGTCGTAACTAGTGCGTTAGACTAATGGTCCGAATGTGAGGCGATTACTTCATTACTTCAGTGGTGGTTTCCGACTTTAATGTGAGGATGAAACCTCATTCGGACACGTGGAAAACTGTTGAGACTGCCAGTTAAGATGTGAGGCAGATGCAGAAATAGTGATGGGAAAATATTGTGACCATGAATGTGGGTTGGGTTTCTAGTTCAGAGGTTGAGAAGGATTAGCTTACGGTCTAGTTTCAACGTGTATAATGTTTTCTTCAACGTATACTGCTTTAAGACGGTCTATGCTAATCTTATCCACGCGACCGTATCAATCAACCTTGAAGGTCTTATCATGACACGAAAGAGTCCTTCTTAAGTCTGTTGTAGGGGTTTATGTACCAAATAGTATAGAATTAGTACGAGCAGGGTGATAATTTGAGGAGAAAAAGCACCTGCCGCTTCAGTATTCAAGTTTGCGCTGGAGACAGTGTCTGCATGGAAGTAAACAAACGTTGAACATATGTTTGTATGCCGATGTTTACACCATTCCGTGACGTAAATAATTACCTAGGCAGTCGTTATGTTGTGCAGAAGACACGTTTTGCAGGGGAACGTCGGATGTCTGCCTTTACATAAGTTCTGATTCCAAGCAAAACTAAAGGTAGCGGTTCACGCCAATCAGAATTCTCGTGTGCTCTTAAAGCAGCCTTAAGTTGGCGGTGAAAACGTTCGACTTTGGATGCCGGATGGTAAGCAAAGGTTCGATTGCGTTTCGTAACCAGCAAACGATTAAGTGAGGAGAAAAGATCGGACTCGAATTGTTGTCCTCTGTCAGTAGTGACCGTAGAGGGAAAATCTTACAGGGTTACCCATCGTTCTACAAATTTTTGAGCCACTGTTTCGGATGTGACGGTAGAGATGGAAATAGCTTCAGACGATCTTGTAAACCTGTCAACACATGTGATTATATGCGTATACCCGAGTGACGGCGGTGCGGGACCTACAATATCAGTGTGCACATGATCAAATTGAGCAACAAGCGTAGCGAAAGTACCAATAGGTGAAACTACATGTCTGTGATTTTCAGCTCGTTGGCATTGAAGACCGTGTTTCGCCCACATGCGAACATCATGAATCGTTGACGGTCAGACGTATCGTGCAATAATTAAATGGTGAAATGCCTATGTAGGATATCGAACACGAGATTCTGAGAAGGAGAAGGTATATTAAGCTAGGGACACCCGTTGAAGTGTCGCAAACAATGGTGCCAGAAGCCGTTGCTAGAGCTACCGCTTAAAATCACTGCAGTCATGGCGGATAAATCAAGCAATCTGGGCAATATGGCAATAATGCTAATGAGTGATAACGTGTCAGCAACGCAGTTTGACTTTACTTAAACATGCCGAAAGTCAGTCGTGAACTGTGAAGTGTAGTCTAAATGTCTAGCTTCTTGTGGAGAGCAATGATCAGAAAAAGCAAATAAGGTATACGTCGGAGGTTTATTTTTGTGATTAGGGTGAAATCCCTACCTTCGATTGCATCTTGAAAATGCTTTATTGCGCTGTAAGCAGCAAGCGGTTCACGACCAAAAGTACTATACTTTGTTTCTTTTGGAGTGAGGCGTAGAGAATCAAAATCGAGAGGTAGCCAGATACCAGAAACATGTTGCTGCAAGACCTCTCCGACTGCATAATCAGAGGCACCAACCGCTATGCTAAGTATGGCTGATGGGTCGGTATGCATGATGAGTGTGCTACGTGCTGAACAATCCTTTACCTTTTGAAACGATACTCGTGTAGCCTCCTGAAGTAGGAGCTTAGGTCGATGATCACGAAGTAAGTCCGTCAATGGCTGCGACCATTCAGTAGCATGATGGATGAATCTTCGGTAGAAGTTTATCAGTCCCAAAAATGCCTTTTAGGTCTTTGAGTGAGGATAGTAAAGCGTACTCTGTTATGGCATGAAGTTTATCCTGGCATGGCTGAATTCCTTCTGGTGTGATCTTGTGGCCAAGGAATTGATAGGTTCCGTTTGACCAATTTCACACATATCCGGAATGACAACAATTTGACGGTCGGAACAGTAGTGCCAAATGATGATCATGTTCGTTTACAGTGTATGATACTATGAATAAATCATCGATAAAGACGTGAACAAAATTCAAGCCTCATGTAAGGCTATCGATAAACCTCTGGAAGGTCTGAGCATCATTTCGAAAACCAAAAGACATACGTAAGAACTGAAACAGATCGAAAGGAGCAGTAGAAGCAATTTTCTCAACGATTTCAGGAGTGACTAGGATTTGGTGATAAGTACGAACCAGACCGAGGCTCAAAAAAATAATTGAACAGTGCAGTGACACCGTGATGTTGTATATGTGGGCAATCGGATAACTATCAAAACGAGTCACTGCATTGAGTGCTCCATGTTCATATATTCGCCTTGGATGTGACGTCTCTGTTCACGAATGTAACACTCCTGGAAACGACCGATTTCCTCCATTGTTACATTGATACTGGACGAATTGCGACGAATAACCTGGAGTAATTACTTCTGAAACCAAATACAATTTAAATTTGCCATTTGATGGAAGATTTTACCGTCAAATAGACGCTCATTCTTAGCGAATATATTTATATTCAAATTGGAAAAGACCACGTAAAAGCAAGGAATTGGGTGCAGTTTGTACTATCGATACGTGGACGACATATTCTGTCTTACACAGGAAGACAGGAACTTGAACATGGTGATCTAAATAATAAACGAATCTCACGAATCGATCTAGTTCACATTGAAAACAGAAGCAAACGATAATTTGGCTTTCTTAGATGTGGTACCTCTCTGAAAAGAGCGTCGAATATATAGAAAATAAACTTGGGCAGGGCAACATACAGGCCTTTACAGGTTCGTCCCACCCAAACAGAAGAGAAATTTGATTCAGACACTAACATCACGAGTGCGCAAGATCTTCTCTGACAATGAATGTGTTAAATGAAGGAATAACAAAAATTAGGGTCACTCTCAGAGAAATTAGTCATCCCGAGATAGAAACTTTCAGGAAAGGCCTCTATTCGAACAGATTCATGAGGCTCATCTGTCTATCTCTTTTAAATGTGATCTCTTGAACAACTGTTTGACGCGTGCAGTGAAGCGGACCTACATCGCGACATGATTATCGTCGTGTTCACAGGCTCACCCATCCTCCCAACTAGCCACAAAGACAGAATGCCTACACTGACCACTTCTACGGTTGTTTACGCGTTCAGCTGCGTTTGCATCGTGTGCCCCTTCCAATCACCAAGGAAAATCTCCTTCAAAGCTGTGTGCTTATACCCACTGGCCACCGCTGAGACAATAGGTATTTGTCTATGCCCACAAAATTGGCTGGTTCAAGCTGTCTGATTGCCTCGGCTCCAAATTGATCAACACTAAACTCACCACCATCAACAAAACTCCAATTACAGTCAACTTAACGCAAACACAGGCATATAGGGCTCATCTCACTCCTCTCTCTATATCGCAAGTCACCTTTCAAACTTTAGTAAAAATGTATACCCACTAGCAAAAATCCTTATATCATCTCGACAGACAGAAATATGAATCATTCGAAAACAGTTGTTTGCCCTCGGACTTGTTTTCTAATCTCAGTGCAAATGGATAAATGTACTTTTTGCTCCTACTCGGGCCAACCCCATTCTGTCAATTAAAAACAAATCGTCAGGTGTAAATATTGTTTTAACAAAGACATTGACCAGATCGAAATTCAAAGGATGATGCAACTCGCACCCCGGTGAACAAGAAGAGGTCAGCGGAAACGTCTCACAACAGATCAGATCAGATCAGATCAGATCAGATCAGATCAGATCAGATCAGATCAGACTGTACAACCATTAACCATGCACTTTCGTGCGCCGGTTTTGGTTACTGTCTTTTGGCTGCCCATTTGGATGAATAATATGAGAAGACAAGAAAGTTGAAGGTAGAGTCGAACAGCAAATCGAGGAGTTCAGTGGTCTACGTTTGCAAAGAAATTGAGAAGATGCAAGAACGCCGCTGTTTACGACAACCAGCCATATCACTCAGGGTCTCTAACCATCGGTTATGATCATCCCTGGATGGGGACCATCCAGGGGGCCTAACGGGACCTATGTGATCCATTCTCCTGGTCAAGGTTTTTATACCCTCGAGCCATGTCTAAGCTTGGCCACCCTTGAATTTCTTCCACCCACTACTTGCCTTGGCAAAAATCGCCCGCCGTGGCAACCTATCTAGCGACATGAGTCAAACATGCCCCAAACAAAGTAATCTATGGAGGTCGAGCATTCGCTCCAGTGGGCGACCGCGGATACCCAAAACTCTGCACCTAACCTCAGCATTGTTCGTCCGGCTGCCCCACCAG
>UZAN01045365.1:0-17338 GCA_900618425.1 Echinostoma caproni
CCAGTTGCCAACACAGAGTTGAACCCCGATAGTATACACCTTATTTAGCGATGGAACTCATTAACCTGTGTCGTGTTGGCTGTTGTTCATTATGCAACCATGGTAGCTCAGTTAGTCAACAGGACGGTGTGTAGTGTTGTGTTTGTTCGCGCGCGCACTAGCGTTCGACATAAGACACCGAATACAAGGTCATGCACAGCTGATCCAACAATGGAATTGTTGCGTAGCAAGACGTGTCCATGTATAGTGAGACAGAGCAGAGCACAAGCTACTTCTTATGCTTAAATAGACATTGTTGGATTTTTGAAATGAAAAAAACTAAGGTGCGCATGCTAATGGAGTTAATGCCTGATGCGTTAGGATTGTGACTTTGGGACACACTTGTGGTGGAATACTGGATGTTGTCCTGATGAAAGAAGCACACATATCCCATGACCACAAAAAGAAGCTGGGAGAAATATATAGATTGCTTATTGATCAAATTCAAGAAGTGTTGATGTACTTTTTAATCTTAACTACAGCTCTTTCCACCAATCGCTTTTTCATAAACTTCTGCCTCTCACTGTTTGCGGCCGAACTGTCCACGCGGCTAAATCTATAAAATTGACAGGCGTCGTTTTGCCTTACAATATTGAGGGTATCTTTATAAAAGTTCATGAGCTGTTCTTTTACACTGACAGAGTTAAAACATCTGGTGTCGCCCAATGCCTTTGGGGTAAATTTGCAACCACTCGTATTACGCCTCTTTGTCTCTACTGCTCCCATGTCCCGGTTTAAAAGATAAACATCTCACTGTGTTTGTGAGGTCCGTTATATTCTTATCCAGATCCAAGAACATACCCCTTAATGAATGATCGTGCCGACCTCATTATTTACAAGCACCTCAATGCATGTGTTCAATTTGGCAGACGTCTGTGGTCTACTGCCTCAAAGCTGTCTCTAATTTCCGGTCCCGCTCTCGACTCAAAATTCACCCCACCCGCCAATTATCCCCATAGTATATGAGCAGAAATCTATAATTCGTGCGCATCTGAGTGAACCGTAAAACCCATTATTGCCAACCTATAAGCCTCGAACTTTCACGTTAGCCTCATCAATGTTGTTTTTTCATCTTCTGTAACACATTGCTTCGTCCTAGCTGCCGCAACTTGTAAATCACGAATAAAAAATCAGTAAATTGCCCAATCCACGGAGCCCGGCGAAATAAACCCGGTGAGTACATAGTATCATCATATTTTTCATCGAAACAGAAACGGAGCAGATGACTGTCGTAGGATGAACTGGACAAGATCCAGATTGCATAATTTTCATGGATCGAAACCACTCAAGCTCGACTGGGTTGCCCTCGCCACCTATTCTTTCTTTCATTACACGTTGTGACTGTAAGTGTAGAAGAACGAATCCTTTGATGAGGGTCGTCACAGTGACTCGTTTAACACACATTGGACAAAGTACTGAACTGAAAAGCGTGCGCATATCGCTTCTGAACCACACTGCGCACGAGGGGAAACGAATGAGGCTTTACTCTGGTGAGTCAGAACAATGTGATCGTTGAGAGCTTTAAGTATCTAAGGGACGTGATCGCAGCTGGTGAGGGTGTTGGGAGGAGATCACATCAGGAATAGCGAAATATAGAGCAGCTTTCGCCAACCTGCGACACCTGTGGCGCCGCCATGAGATCCGACTGTCCCTTATGGGTACATCGCTGCAGTTCGTAGCGTTCTCCGTTACGGTTGTGAGACCTGGGATCTCCACGTTGAGGATGCTAATCGACTTTCTGTATTCGACCACCGATTTCTCCGAAGCATTGCTCGTGTCTGGGTGGAATAGGACGAGGTTCGTCGTCGTGTGCTGGATGCGGATAGTCGTTCTCTAACAGAAGTAATCGCTCTACATCGCCACCGATGGCTTGGTCACGTATTATGTGTCTGCCCATCGACTACCTTTCAGTGCTCTCTTTGCACGTGACGGGTAAGGCTGGAAGAAGCGCAGTGACGGTCAGACCATGATATGGCGTAGAGGTATAAAGAAGCTCGCTTCAGCTTTGGCTTCGGTTGGTGCAACCGTAAAAAGCAAAACAGAAAAAATATCAAAATGTGTACGATGAAACACAAAAAATTTGTTATCCGGCCTATCTACCATCTTCCCGTGTTTAACTGTTTCTCCATCTCCCCACTTTCTTCTGTATCCCAATCCACCAGCCCCCTATTCTTGTTATTTTTCTTATTGTTGTGGCGTTGGCACCATGCTTGTCTACAAGCCGGTGTTAAATATAAATATCTATTAATACAAAGGCTATTCGGGCATCAGACACATAAAGCTGAGGGGCATGGATGTATCGTTTTCCGGTGGTTGATTTGGTATTCAATGAATCGAACTCATCACTGAAAAGCGAACGCGATGCACACAATGTGTTTGTGCTCTTGTGCAACTCGCCCGGAATTTCCACACGAACTCACTGTGTCAGGCATTCCAGGTATGCTGTGGGTCCGGATTGATACTTGCGGCAGGAGGGAGCAACTTCAAATTAGCATTCAGTCACCTAGATGTGTATCCCCTGAACAGATGGATAGACCGAAGAGGTAGTACAGAGTACGTTCCAAGCTCACCCCGTCTGACCCGGCTGTTGATAGGTCAAACAGAATACTGGATTATAGCACAAAATCACCCGAAATCAGTGAGCCAGGACCACCTTCGATTCCGCTGACAAATGGAATCTGGATCAAAACGATGAATAATTGGAACACTTCTGGTACACAACAGATTAGTTTTATTCAACCATCAGACTTTTTTGCATCATACTTATTGTCCGAGTCACAGTCATTAGGCGTATAGATTCGTCGGGGAAATGGTGGAATCCCTGTACCCTTTGCGTCGCTCCCGAACGCACACAAGCATTTTCTGGCAATGAGCAATATCACGAACAACGTATGTGTATGCACAACTGAGCACAAGGTGTGTATTCGGGGAGGTGGGAGCAATAAGTAGAATTGAAACCCAATGCGGTGCGCACTCTAACCTCAGACAGAGAGAGAGAGAGAGCAATGCATCAAAATCGCCATCACATACCTGATCCCAGGTTGCTCACAGATAGAGTAGCGTCATCATAACAAAATCCAACCATAATAGTATTGGGTGCTAATCCAATTCTTTGTCTGTAAACAAGCGTACGTATCATACTCTTCTCGGTTTGATAATTCACAAACGTTACCAGTGATCAATGCGAAAGCTTCCAGCTGAAACTGTTCGAAGTGGTTGCTCGGATATGTTGGGATTTGTTTACAATCTGAACACAAACACGCGAGCTCTGACTCATTCCGCTGTGACCCGTCACCTATCCCAAAGCACGTCTCACAGAATGTTACCGACGGCACTGAAATCCACAACTCACTAATATTATGCTATTGAGACAACAGTCCTTTGCTGGGGTATCCTCGTGCCCCTTGCAGAACATCGGTTGCTTTCAAGCTGCTATCAATTGGTATGCACATGCCAAGAAAAGCGGATCGAATATATTTCAAAAAGTCAGTCAATCGATAAGCCCAANCCCAATCAATGTATCAGTACCGTTGAGAATGAGGTTAACGTACCAGATCGGGGGATATTACGTGTAACTCATCGACGAGATTTCGACATCGGCTGTATCAATTATTAGACCCTGTAATAATAAACCATTCAATTAAGGGGAGAGGGCGAGTATCCAGCGCGTTATGTTTGCCAATTTTTCAGGTATTTCACACAACTCGAAACAACAAGCATCCGATGACCATAAAGCGTTCACATTTATTTCTATCCTACTCAAACCGTTATCAATAGTATATTTTTGTGCACAACAATATTTTTTAGTTCACAACAAGCCATGGGATCAAGATAATAGGATAAGGAAAAGCCGAATAAAAACGTGTGAATTGAACACGATATTTTTCGCTTAAAAGATTTAAGCAGCAAACAGTTTGAAGCACTTTCACACCGCCCACAAAACCGATATGAAAAACCGTGTTTATTTGTTTATGATTTCCTTTGTTCCGAGGGAAAATAAACCTTGCTGAGGACAATGGGGTTAAATCGGAATAAAGCAATTTCTCCGTTCGATTGCATCTAACTACTGCAACCGAACACTGATCAATCCCCCTAATGAGCGGTCACCACTGACCACAAGTGCCGTCTGACAGGATACCGGAACAATTATTCATGATTAACTTATGCATGACCATGATGAGCAATAACTGCATTAATGATCGAATGATGCACAGACACAACCACAAATGTGACAATCCAGTCCACACAGATATCATTGAACTAACCGGAGAAATATTTCATATTTTGGCGCACTCAAAACACAGAAGTTTTACCGCTTGATATACATTCGTGCGAGGTTGGGGGCGGAGGGATGAAAAAATGTGAATTGCTAACTAGCGTAGATCAATACATTTTCAATGGGACAACGTTTCAAGACAGAGCAGTGGAGGGAGTGGAACCAACAATAGTTTGTCTGGAGGTGAGTAAGTATTCCGCACTATATGTCCACAAATAATTAACCAACTTTTCAGTATCTCTTATTCCAAGAAGTGACCGGACGTGCATACTTGACCCCAAGATAAGCAATGATAAATGAGTGTTCGGGAACATGTGAGCATTGTTCCCAATATAGGGTTGTTGAATATTGTCGCTATACGGTAGACCATAGATCTCGGAGTCACGTGATATTAAACCTACATATTGATCTCATCTCATCTCAACCATAAAACAATATTGAAACTCAACCAGAATTGATATGTTGTCACAAAGGGACTAACGCCAATTCGTATTGCACACGACGCGACTTACTACACCGAGAAGGAATGGAATCGTTCATCTTTGGCACATCAACAGGTCTTGACAAACCGTGAGCCTGAAGAGGCTGGTTGACAGGATAACTTATCACTTGCGTAAGTTGTGCACTGTGATTTTCTTAAAAATGAGCTATTAAATAGAACCCCAGGTGGCTGAAGTCTATCCAATGACATTCATTTGATTACATTGATCCACATCGCACATTGTTTGCTTCAAGCAGCCCAAAGTAAGAAACTATCCCATCTTCCAGCGTTTGATGCGGACGAGAGAGAAAACTTGGGTTCACCAAACCTAGGATTTCTGGCTCATGGACTGCAGTTAAAAAACGACGCGGAAGTGCAAGAGCACTGGAACGGTTGAGCAAATCGCCGTGTGGGATTCGCATTCCTTTCCCACTGTGAGTTGCACGCATTTCCGGCGAACGGGTTACAAAGAGAATGGATGCACTAATAAAACAAAGGGGAAGAACATATGCTTTCGGGGAATTCCTTTTCAAGCCCTTACAATTACTCTCATGTAATAACAATTTTAGTTGGGTCAAACGGAAAGCTGGATGAGTTATGTGTTCGCTAATGAGCCGAAATAACTCAAACTGATATGCTGTTTGGATTACCTAACCAAAATGACCTCGAAGACTCCATTAGTGATATAATGCATAGCATCACATGAGCGTATTCCCTCATCCTGGAGTGAATCACTGATTGTTCCCATTTTTAAGAAGGGCTCTCGCAACGACTGCGCAAACCACCGTGGAATACGTTTGATCCCAATCGTCACCAAGTTACTAGCCTCCATCATACTTCGACATCTGACACCGTTCAGGGAGACAAATATTCAAGAACAATCAGGATTTCGACCAGGTTGCGGTTCCATCGATCGAATCTTCATTCTGCGTCAAGTCCTCGACCACCGTCGACCAACGATGGTCGTGTTCCGTGACCTAAAAGGAGCCTTCGACTCAGTTGATCGTGAATCCCTTATGGGTTCGCTCCTTCGCAAAGGAATACCGCAGAAGTACGTGAACAAACTGAGTTCACTTTACTCACATACTTCTGGTGGCGTCTACGGCGAGATGAGTTGGTCGTTCGTAACTAGCAGCGGTGTTCGTCAATGGTGCCCTCTTTCGCCATTCCTGCTCAATTTCTTCATAGACGAAATACTGGAGAACACATTAAGTGGTCTCCAAAATTTAGGTATTGGATGGGCAATTGGAGAAAAGCTGTGTGATTTGGAGTACGCTGACGACATTGTTTGCTTGTTCGAATGTATGGAAGATGCACAAAGAGCGCTTGAAAGATTAGCAAGTTTTGTCGCACCGTTCGATATATGCTTTGCACCTTCAAAGTGCAAAGTGATGCTACAAGTTCTGCTCTGAAACTAGACGATCAGGAATTAGCTGAAGTTGACTGCTTCTCATACTTAAGTAGTTGCGTGATCAATGACAGTAGCGCATCAAAGAAGATAACCGCCCGCATTTCCAAGGTTTGAGCGGCGTATGCAGGACTGAAACACCTATGGCGACGAAGTGATGTTTCATTAAAGTTGAAAAGTCGCATATACTGCGCCACGGTACGATCAGTTTTGCTTGATGGTTGTGAGGCCTTGAAGTCGCGGATAGAAGACATCCGTAGTCTAGAGATTTTCGACAATCAATGCTTACGTAGTCTGGCCCAAGTGGGACGGAGTGAGCAAGTTAGTAACCTAGAAGTAAGTCGTCCGGTGTTTGGGAATGCATCGAACAAGAACTCGCTATCGCACCGAATCCAGCTCAATAGCCCCCGTTGGTTAGGACACATTTTGCATACGTCCGACGGTTGCCTACCGCAGCGCGCCTTATTTGCGGTGACTGTTGCAGGCTGGAGAAACCCACGTGGAGGCCAGCAGACGAGGCATGCAGAAATGCACAGAGCGATTAGGTAGAGTAGGTGTCTCTCGTCTTCCGGGTTGGGGTCCAAAAGACTCCGAAACCGCATGGTTGGAGACATCGAAGGTCATGGCTGCGAACCGACAGCAATGGAGATCTTGCTATCACTTCTTATCAAACCAGAATGCTTGAAATAGTATGTGTGCACAGTTTGACTGTGTACTCCATGGAGGTTTGCTTTCTTTTCCCCGTCCCTAAAAGTAGGTCAAATCCCTGTCCTCCTTACACATTATCACTTACCTTGTATACAATATGAGTTTGGTAGCGACCAGTGAAGTCCGCTTCGCTGTATTGCGCTGTAAAATGATGAATGATAGTGACGATGTGTTCCTGTTCATTAGTCATATTTTATGATTTTGATGTATTCTCACGGCTAATTATGTGCGATCACAACTCAACTCCACATCACTTTCAGTCCTCCTGCTTCCTAACCGGGACGGTCACACTAAAACAGAAAATTTTCGAACACTTTCCGATTTTTAACTTTTTCAGCAATAAGAAAATCTAGGAAGTCATCATTATTCCAACTAAAGTCCCCAAAGACAACCATCACCACCGGCATTTACGTAACTCTTCACCCCCTCCAGTGCACAAACACGCACGCGTGCTGGACAAATACACACACGCACAGGGCGATCGTGGCCATCTGGATAACCCACAATCAGCCAGCGAGTGACCTGTATTGAGGATAACACGGACAAAGTCGTGAGTGCGACAAAAACAGCCGATCTGCCCGGTAGGTTGACGCAACAACATCTGGTCTGCGCAACGAGGAGCACAAATGTGGTGGGTGTGTGCTGGCGAGATGATGTAACAGGGTGGATGGACAGACAGAGAGAGAGAGAGAAGCCACCAGACCAGACATAGAGCTTGTAATAAGGCCATGGTTACCGTATTCGGAACCGCTGAAAGGACCAATAGCGATGTCCAGGGTTCATGAAATGAATCAACCTCATCATCTAAATATGAACCTAGTCAGATGCGTAGCGAATTATTTCACTGGAATCAACTGATACCAAGATAATAGTCCTTTTAAGTTATTCTTATCGCATGTGCAACCAGTTGGAAAAAAGTAACGATATTTAATACTAGTTGGTCATAGAGAGAAGGAATATACTGGTTGGGAGTAGTAGTAGCACTTTTCAATAATTGGCTGAGATCCGTTGGATTGGTTACTAAAACCTGAGCTCGGAAGGATACCAATCGCCGCGAATCGGATAGATTTCGATTAAATGGGCTACAATTGCGAATCTTTCCGACCAAATTATGCGATAGATACTTGACAGTAGAACAATAACACACGTTTTGTTGTTGCCAACAAACAACCGATTGTGATCCAACTCAGTATCGCCCGTTGTGTTAAGAAGCTTGTATTGAAATCGGTCAAACTGTCTCCAATTATCGAAATGGGCAGCTATAACAAATTAAGATAACCAAAACTTGCTGTCCAAATGAGCTAACACCTGCGGTACCCAGGGAACGTGTGGACATACTTTCAGTTCTACTAGAATCTAGAATCTTCAACCACTGTCTAACAAGTGGAAAAACTCTTGACATTTGGAGACCAGCCTCAAAATGAAAGATAATCTCCAGTCATCAGTCACGCTCAAATTTTTTGAGAGATCCAAGGGCGATCAAGGAATCTGCCGAAGACGACACACATCACTTTGCCAATCGCTCTTCGGGCCCAACACTTGGGGCCGTTGCTGACTTTGTGTATTACCCTCCCTCAACCGGTTGTATGGTTCCACAGTCATTTTCATAGTCTTTAGAAGACTTTCACTAACATACGCAATCGATAAAATATATCTTTCAAGGCAATGACATTACAATCACACTTGCGCACACTTTCATGTGAAAATTCGATTTCCCTAGTCGTCTCAGAGATTGATTATCTGTTAAACAAAGAAATTTAAAATTTTTTATCTACATCAACCACACGCTCAAAGTTCAGACCTTTATTTGATCGTAATTCTGCATATGGTAACTCTGTTTTTCGTACGTATCTGCTTGTTGAACCGGAGAAAAGCTGTCCACGAAACCATGGATCTGTTATCCTGGCTACTGTAATGGTACTGTGCCTAAGCTTTCATATGTTTTGTTAGCAGATACAAAGAAAACGCTTAAATATTCGCCTACCAGGGTGCATAAAGTTACTGCTAACTTGACCAGACCAGACTGGACTGTTTCAACTTGACTCCCCGGATTTCGCAACCCCCGGTTATTTCCTCATTGCAATGCAGTATCAAGATCCATCGCCAAGTCTTCCAAAACATCTCACAGAAGTTCTCAAAATCAAACGGAGTACAAGCTTGAAACTTACAACATGGTTAAAATAAGTGATAAGTGACTAGTATGACATAAGCCACTGGCACTTCCTGGGACAAAGTTCCCCGACCCTGAACGCAAATAAGATTGCAACCATTTGGCATCAGGAAGAAGACACAAACATCAAACACTTGATATTGGTTTCCAAAACTTTCCTACCCGAAGGAATCACGATTTTCGTTGAGTGAAACGGAACTGGACCAATGCGGATTTGTGGTTNGGGGGGGGGGGTGTGGCGGGAAAGAGAACATGCCGAAAAATTAGAACAGAAACCGTGCACAACATTCAGCCGGAGATAGGGGTGCACTCACACTGGTGGCCAGTCGGCATTCGGACACACGTTCATTGTACATGGATGTGGCCGCCTTGCGAGCGTGCACACCGGAGTGCGCGATCACAAACACGACATCCAGTGGTAGGGGTACCGGGTGTACAGTGATCAACGGTTTGGTGAACTCGATCATGATGGCCTGCCAAGGGAGAGAGAGAGAGAGAAACGAGTACAACAGATAGAACCAACCACGAGACGACTACGTGTTGGAAAGAGACCGAGATTAGGAGAAAATCTTTGAGACGGGACGGGAGCGGGACACGTGTCCGGAAGTCAAATACCACGAAGTATAGTACAACAATCCACTAACATGTCACTCTTCTGGCGAGATAGTTTGAATTCATCACGTGTACAGAAAATAAGCCATTGTGTCATCGTATTAACAACAATTCACGTTGATGTACTATTTTCATCGCATGTATCTCCGATTCAGTTGAAAAATTGCCCACCTAAGATAGCGAAAAACATCAGAATCTAACAGGCGAGCGACAGCAAAACTATCAATCAACGACATCTGCTAGTGTTCACCATTTTACAGGGGATCCAGTTCCGTCTACTTCTTTCTCTCTATCGGTAACGAGACCATTCGGACCGGTGCGTATAGATAATAGTGCTATCTATGTTCGGAAACTAGACACATTCACGAATCGGTAGATATGAACCATAAGACAACGCAACAATTAACCTATCAAACAACACAGTTTTTGATATGTTTATTGAAACGCAATGCACGGCGTCAATACCGTTCTACGTTCCTCTAAAATATTCACTAAAAACCGCAATCACATCAAAAGCCGCCCACTCTTAAAACAAACGCACTATATTTGGTCCGTGGTCTAACCGAGTGAACCATACTTCAGTATCCATTCTGAATAGGAATAACACCTAGAATGTAATCGAAAGTACTGCATTGGAGTCAATCAGGCGTCAACCGAGAATAGGGAAGAGAAATCTAACAACGCACATCAACATAGTTCAGTTGTACCGTGTATCGTGCACATGACCCGGCGAGGAGAGAGCGAATCACATCGAACTGCAATTCATTTTTCACTCCTGAATTTCGTTTTTTCAAGGAAAAGTTCAAATCCGTCCGAGTGTCGGCGGTATCCGAACAAAGTTTCAAACAAAACACAGCCGTCGGATGTAGTTATATGTTTGATCAATCAGGCGCCTGTAAGCTATTCCACCCAAATGAACAAGATGTGTGATGTTTCCTTTCAAGTTTGGACAGTTGAAATGCAGCCGAACGGGAGAGGGTGGTATGCGTGGTGGAAATAAGATGACACATTGTTTGCAATTAAACAATGAAAAATGATTGTGATCAGAAGTTAGTTAGGATCCAATAGGAAGAATGCTTTAAATTTCCCAGAATTCATCCAGACCCACACACATACACACACACACACACACCAAGAACAACAACGCGTTAGCTACATGCAAGTCTGCAACCGAATGTGAAACGGAAAAGTACACAGACAATCGGAGGTCACAAATAAATGTGACAGATTGCGAACTCGGTGTTTCAAAGGAAAGGCGAGTGGGATAATAAAATGTGTCGAATGAAGACAAGCAAGCACGTACACACACAGACATACACCCGTGCGCGCACACACAGGGAGACGAAAACCCGGAAGACACATACTCACACTGTTACGACGTCCGAGAAGACTGGTGGCCTGATCCATACCGCCTCCTTGCATTCCGATATACTGTTCGCAACGAGCACATAGGCCGGCCAATTCACGCTGAAACAAATGCACAGAACTATATGTAGATAGTCGATGTTGGGCGCGTGCGCGTGCGAGAGAGACTCATCGATGACAAAACTAGCCAACCGCGTCCTCGGTGCTGGGAAAAAACTGAATCGAGAGGATTTCGCAACATCTTCCACAACAGGAAGACTAAAATTCACTTGATCGACACAGAATCGAAAAACACTCACCAGTAAGGAGGGCGGAAGGAAAGCCAAAACCTGATCCAAAAGGCAGTGGTGCTGTGTGTGTGAAACTCGTTTAACAAAAGGGACGGGACACTCAACTGAACGGTCAGCTGCCATCGGTCACATGCCTGGAAAGCGACATGGTTTCGAACGTTTGCAAATCATGAACCTTTCTTCTTTTTATAGATTATTGTTCCACGATTTGTTTGGCACACAGTTTGAACTCAGACGTATGTGAAACTATGTGCGTGTTTCATAAAGACTTAACCAAACAAACTTGAGAAGGGATTCAGCGAAAACGTACGTCTGCCTACACCGTGTGTCCTAACTCAACCATTTACAGCGCCTGGTAGCTTTAAAATTTTTACTGTGCCATTAAGAGACAAGCATCCTTCATCCCCTAGATTATCGTTGGAAAAAGAGTCTGTATCGTTGGGTTCTGTGGTGGTTCCACGATTTAGTCTGACTGGACGGCTCTAACCTGAACAAGCGTAAATCAATGCTTTGATTCAGTAACCCAATNNNTCATAGTTTTCTGTGTTATGCTTCTCAACAAGACACCATGGTAGCCCTTTTAAGCATAAACAGGATGGTTTTTACAACAATGAACAAAACCTAACCACCCATCGATGAACCGATTGTCAAAAATAGGAGGTCGGACGAAGAGATTCTATCACAGCAGACTAAAAATCAGAAGAGAACTGACTAAACAAGATGCTTTTGACCGTACTGGAAAAAGAACAACCGAACGCGACAAACATGACGATTGATAATCAGCACAATTTTTGCACATTATGTCCAGTTAATCTATCATTTGGTTTCTGTGTGTCTGCGTGTGTTCGCGAACAGGGACAAGAGTTTGCGAGCAAGTGAACAGGACAGATGTGTGACGGGGTGGGGGTGGGGTGGGATTCGGACAAGGACCATAGCAAGGGTCCTGGCGGCAGAAGACTTACCCGTCCGATGTGCACTCCGGCGGCTTGCATGACCGCGATTGCAGACCCGACAACAAATGCACTGCTACTAGACAAACCGGCAGCTGGCCACAGGCCACCAAATTGTGCTCCACCAACTCGAACGAACAGACCGGGTGGATTCCAGTTCTGTACAAATGAATGAATAATTGAATGAATCGTGTGTCTGTATGTGCGCTTGTATGCAATAGACGTATGAGGTGAGAATAGTCATCAAAACGGAATAGATTCATCCTATCGATAACCATATGGACAAACAAAAATGTTACGAAATCATGAACCCATCAAATAAAGTTGTTTGACAGATTGATTCAAGTCTTATGTTGGAATTGTGAAAAGTTCAGCAGCCTCCTTAGGATTCGAACCCACGTAAATGGCCGCCACTTACCACCTGAGCAAGGAGGCCAAACCGATAGTACTGATATTTTTACATTGGAATCACCTATTCAACTTACGCCAACATTTGGAATCCATCAGGTAGCATTTAAGCTGACTGCCACGACATTGTTTTCCTGGGAATCCACTGAAACCCATCATTTTTAAAGCAAGGTTAATTGTTCAAATTATTTGGATGTAACCTTGTTGTTCGGCTGCTAGGGCGTGCGCGGTCCATGCGCGCGTGGATCAACCAACTATCAAATCAATACTGGTTTATTTTGACTCAGTTAAACCAAGCCACAAAAATATTGAATTGTCTTCGAAGAGACAGCACGGCGAGATCCGATTTCGGAAAAGATATTGATATTATTTGAAAACGTGCCTCTTTGTTCATTTCTAAACAAAATTAAAAACAACTATAACAGATTAGAGTATAAAGCTTGAATTAGCCTATTCAACTGTTCAGAGGCACTAGGCACTCTTGACGCTTAGAGTATGACTATGGATGCATTTGATTTGAACAGTATGAAGCTACCAATATATCGCAAAAAGGCCGTTCGATAAACGCAAGGTGTAGTCCAGCCTCTTGGATTTGCTTAGTTAGAAAACATTAGATGAATCATCAATGGTTTTCGCTTTTACATCGCACCGTGACTGGTATACCACCTTACGGAAAGGGAACAGAACTAGTCATTCATTATTCTCAGTCTCTTTTAAGTTCTACACCCGGGTAAAAGCCGTTATCACTTTAGTATCAGTTTATAGACAATATCCAGATTTCAGATAAGAGGAAACACTCCGTTCAACCAAAAGAAAGATGTGTTACAATCGCATTTTCATCTTTGGGGACCATCATTATTAGTTTGCTCTGCACCGTGGAATGCGCGGGGCACACTCACACTCAACAGAATGGAATCGAATAATTTTTTGAGTGAATCAAAAATCACGAACTATGAACTATGAGAAATACATCAATGCAAGTCCGACGAACTTCATTCAAACTGTGGTCTAAGTAACCGCTCCGGCTTCACCAATTGAGGGTATGTTCACGGTCTGTGGTAATGCATAGCACTACAGCGGCAAGCTTCTCCTCGTGTTTTGAGGAACAAAAACGGTCGAACCGGACAAGACTATTACTGTTCAACACATCTTAGCGTGAGAGGTGTTAAGACGGGATCGTTTAGCACTTCGGTGACACATTGGCCTTGAGTTGAGTAACCACCTGAGAGTCCGGAACAGATGTGTGTGTGTGTGTGTGTGTGTGAATTTTAAACGGGGATAGTCTCCGCAGGATGATACACACAGAGGGGAGAACCCAAATTTTCAATCCGATTCGAATCATGCGACAACCACTTGAGCACGTGAACGATGCGCTTAGCATTGCGTGATCCAGACTTATCTTTTCGTATATTTTTCTTCGCTGACAAAAACAAAAAGTTGAGCATCATTTGCCTTGAATCCATTTTAGCACTATCCGTAGAATGTGTTTATGCATAGGTTTCCATTCTGGTCGTTTACAAGTGGGATTATGTCTATCGCACATCGACTACGTGAGATCGGCATTATAAGAGCCATCGGATTCTCAAGGGTAAATGCGGGGAAGCATGGATCTTTGCGAGCGGGATGCTTTCTCTCCATTCGCGTTACCTTCACTATTATTTCGCTAGGTCAGTTCGCACGGGTACCTGCGCAAGGAGGAGTAACACACATTGTTATCCTCATTTTATAATTAAACAATTCTCGTGGAGTTTACTACAGTCAATCTCCTGCTATGTCACACCCCTCGGGAATTCGAAAAAGTGAGTAAATTCCAGGAACTGCGAAACAGCAGGGTAAACAGTAGTAGATGTTAATAAGCAGTATAAAAATCGGTTGACGGTTCTGTCACAAAATAAACCGGATCGATGAAAAGTAGATTAATCCCGTTAGCTGTTCCCGAAGTTTATAACTATAAACTGTTCATTTATAATTTAGATCTACCGTCCTGCGTATCCGTGATGTATCGAAGAAATTTAAATCTTTTATGACGCCCTCAGCTTAATATCGGTATATTGTATGCGGTATTCAGCCCTTTTTGAATTCGATATATCTATTTATCTTGAAACTACCTACCTTTCTACAAGGGAACTCTTACTGACCCAATTATCTCATATTAATTCCAGATATTCCTCCATTTCGTTGCAATGTTAGGCTAACCACAGAATTGATTATATGACGTCTACCATAATATAAAACTGTTTTAGCTATAATAATCACATCCTCATTAACCTATTCAAGGAAAATAGAGGTGAATCAGTTCGAATACACTGAGAAGGAAATAACATCCAAAATGAATGAAATACCTGTTACGGGGTATACTCATAACATTGACTTCCTTCCGATATTCAAACTGATGGTTCGCTTTGCAATCTATTCATCATTTTCTAGTGAAAGTGTATCATGAGCGTTTGTATACATCTATTCGTCCGCTCGCTTTTGTTGTTCCCAGTGTATGTTCAAACCGATTGATGCATTCATCATGACTGCTGTTGGTCGGATTAAGTTCAATACGTGATGCCATAGCATGATTCATAAACCACACCTTTTTCGATTTAAGGTGTCCGAGTATCAATCTAAGATGTCATTTTGCTATGTGGATAGTACGATAGTTCGATTACTCCACCGTCTTGTATTTTTGTGATGATCTTTTTATCATGTACTTCCATCCTTGTGGTACAGCGGTACAGCCGAAGTTCACTGGGTCTGCTAAAGACTCGAGACTGTAAACTTATCCGATCGATCGTGTGATTTTCGGGAATTACGGCAACTCTCAAGCAATTAACGATTCATAAACTAAAAGTGCATCTCACAAACCGTCCCTAAACCCAGGTTACGATGACCTTTGGAAAGTGACCTGTCCGATTTCATCGGTGCTCTAGGAGAAGTGAGAGTATCGTTCATTCATTCACACAGGCGCGTCCGCGTGACGGTTTTTATCGATCGCTCGGATCTGACACCTCACTCCACTCACCCGCTTACCAGTCTATCGCGAATATGGTTCACCCGTTTGCACGTTAGTGCTACAGGGCCCATTGATAGACCGAATGACCGTGACTTTGGTGACCACTGTAGCAAAAATGACCACATTCGAGTGCCTCACATTTCAGTTCAGCGCACCATAGAATTCCAAAAACACTTCGCAGGTTAGAAAGATGTATTTTTAGTAAAATCATAAATCGCCTTTTGTCTCAACTTGGCTCTCCGTTGGAAATCAACTAACGGTCATCAATAGACACATCATGTGTAAAGTCCTCGATCAGATCGCATTTATGTTCTGGTGGCTGCATCCCCGGCTGAATCAATGTGGATTTGAACACAGCTTTGATGAATGCGTTGATCAGTAAGTGCGCGTGCACATACACTCAGGCTTTCTTGATCAGATACATGGCTATGATATTGTCCACCTCGGCTTTCATGATACGTTGCTCATCTTCGATCAAAGACAAAACATATTCCAGTAAATGTTTCCGAAACAAACATTTGAAAGATCAAATCACGCCCTGATCTATTGGTTGTAATATCGAATAACAGTTCGGAGGCAGCCATACCAAGTTGACATTGGAAAGTACTGCGGCTTGATTATGTAAAGGGGTGTTGTCCATAAGTAGTAAAATAAATTGTCTTTGAGAAACCATTTTGCGGTTGAGATCGGACAGCCAACTGTGAAATAACGTGCGTTCTTTGAAGAATGATAACTGCATGGAAGGCTTTTTCTATCTATACCTCGAAGGCGTCGTGGAGTTTGAAACTTTCTAATCAAAAACGGTGATAACATTTCTCCAGTCACGCTCCCACAAAACGTGACTCTCTATTTGGATTTATTGGACCCAGAAACTGTCTTTCCTTTCAGACTCAATGTTCTTTTTGGGAGCTGCCTGCAATACAAAGGTGTTTCATCTACATTGAAAATATCACAATCAGCATATCCTTGTATCAACTGGGGTAACCCCGCTCGAAACTCGTCCACTGCATTACGTGGTACCGCTGAACTTTCACCACAGATCTATAAAGCGGGGCACATGAGCTGCTTGTTTCTGACTTTGTACAACTGAATACCATATATGTCTGACCAAGAGCGAAACCAACCTTTGGAAGCCTTGAAGTCAGTATGATGCAACCTTTGTGCTAGCTGGATTGCCTTCTTACGTACGATGCTCTCCAACATTGGGAACTCTCTGTGCTTTTCCCTCATAGCGGTAAACCAAGCTAAAGTTGCCTCATTCACTGCCTTGAACTTTTCGTTGGTTTTCAGGTGGCATCTTCCCTCAGATGCTCCAGCGTTCAAAAATTTCCCGAATGTCGTTCGATGGGATACAACATTGTAGATAGTTTTTCGTGAAATTCCAAGTGGCTTGGCCACGGAACTCTGAGTTGCACCTGACTGTTTCAGTATTTCCAACACATTCTGCTTCTCTCTGATCGCTAGCACATTTTGACGTCAAATGACACTGTCTCCGATCACTTGTATCCGTGTGACTTCCTCGCTAGGATTATCCAATCAGTGAACAGTGCCATGAACGCGTCCCACTAGGTGCGACGCCATTGGCTGAGTGCGACATTTCAGGATGGATGGTCTATGGTCGTCACGAACA
>UZAN01045366.1:7617-23892 GCA_900618425.1 Echinostoma caproni
CAGCTTTTTACTTCCGGTCAGGATGGATCAGTACGACATTGGTTGCATGCCGATTCGGAGTGGATGCTCGCCCAGGAGTTCAATGTCCGCGTTGTGAACGAGGCACTTTTGCCAACCGCAGTGGATTCATACTTTCCAGACAACGGCTCCGCACTGTTTGTACTTATTGGTTGCAATCGGGGTATGCTTATTGTATGGTGTATCACCAAAATATCACAAAGTCACGAATATGTGTGCAAAAAATTTGAAGCTGAGGAAGTTCTTACACTCAGGTGGAATTCTTTCTCGCAAAGCCCTCATCATTTAAACTTTGCAGTCGGTTATCGTAAAGGTTTGATTGGGGTGTATCAGTACAGAATGTTTTCGGTTACTTCTGGTCAGGTGATCACACAACTGTTTCGTTTTCATGCGCACGAGAAGGATATATGCGATTTGTTTTGGCGTCGTAATACCAATGCTTGTGGCCATCCGAAAATTGATCTTGTTACCACCGGTCGGGATCAGTTTGTCAAGGTGAGCGCCAAATTTTGAATTGATTATTTTTGGAGTTTTTTAAAAATTTAACACCAATCTGTAATTTTCTCTATCTTTATTATATCACATCCTATTTCACAAGTGTCTGAGTGTGGACTGTGTGCCAAGCGAAGCACAGCACAGTAATCATTATAAAGAAAGAGAAAAGTTCGTGGTTTGCTTGTGAATGCGATACTGATAAAACAGGTCAAATTTCTTGGGGAATTCACAACCAGAACCCTTGACCTCAGCCTATTGGAGTTATTATCCATTTAATCGAATCACACCCTTTGCATGCGGTCAAAGGTTCAAGTTGCGTAATACACGATGTCCAATCAAGCCGATGGCCAATACCGCATATAGGGATGTGTATGTGGTTGGCACACCTCTTCTTGGATGGTTTTGGATCAGGGGTTTGGAGCAACTCCCCTGAGTGAACTGCTGGTGGTTCAACAACCGGGTTATATCCCTGTGTATATATTATATATATTAACACACCTGTGCTGACTTTCCTTTCTCTCGTGTTGATGAGGAAACAATCCCACCAAAGGAAGCCAGTGATTAGATCTTCCTCATTAGAGGCTGTTGAAAACGATTGATCGTGTCGGATCATTTCGCGAGGTGCAAGATAAAGATGACCAGTGAAAATTAAAGACACCCACTCCGACCATATGGAGGTTTTCGGAGGTGACGCCTGTAGTAACGTGCTTCATTTGCTAACTTTGGGCTGGAGTGCAAGAAATAGCAATGTAAAGCTATAACTTGTGATGAAGTTTTGAAATAAATTTGCTTGGATCTGGTTTTCTCTCGGGCTTCTCAGCTTTCAGGCCGAGACCCTAAAGATTCAGATTTTCACTGACTGAAGACAGTGCATTGAGTCGAATTCAGTGGCACGGATACGTTTCCGCTTGTTCCTGTTTCCAAGAAAGTAGAAAAATGTTCAAGATTACGTGTAGTTAAAAAAGTTTGCTACCCCCCCCCCNCCCGAGACTGTTTGCTTCCTGTTCTGTTCCTACTGTTCTCAACCAATGATGGCTTTCGCATTGTTGTTAATTAACTCTCGCTCATGGTGTATGAAGTGAAGTATTTGTGTTTTACTTCAAAGGAGTTTGATGAGTTCCCATGGAGATTGCTTATCCGCTTTTATTGCTATGGTGTTGTCCTTCCAACTCAGGAGGAATGGACTGCATGATAGATCGTTCGGCTGCACTTTTCTCGTAAACCGTTTGTTAGCTTGTTGAATCTGCTTTTCTGAATGCGGTTTTTCACGAGATGTCTATTATCATCGAACGAATCCCTTTTTTCCATCAATTTGTCATCCCTAGAATGTAAGGAATGGTATTCTTCCGAAATTTCCTCGCGGATACCGTTTTCTACATTGTCCATGGGACTATGGGGTCCATAGAATGAGTCATCACATAACTGCTCTTTCAGTACATGGTGTTATTCGATTTCCAACTGGGGTTATCTAATGCGTGCGTACATCTACATCCACCCGTGCCCTTAATTCTTGTCTGGTTTTCACTGTCCTGTAGATATGGGATGTCGAAAGCTCCTGGTGTTCATCTTCTATCAGAGTACCTGGTTCCTCCCGAGTCTTATCAAAAGAAGCTAATCGTTCTGGTAGAGATAAGAATAGTTCAATCGGAACTCCATGGATCACATGCTGCCAGGCAGAAGGAGAATCTAGTTTGTGGATTTCAGGCCTTCGTGGAGAGATCTATCATTGGTCAATCCAGGACACGTCAAAAACGATTGCAAAACCAACAGCTTCCAACATTCATACCATGCTGGTATTTGCTTTGCGCTCCATTCCCAATTCGAACGGTTTGTTTGTTTCTGTCAGTCAAGATCGTCAGGTGTTGGTTTGGCAATCTACTGCACCGAATTCTCTTGCTCCTGTTCTTCGTATTCCAACGGTGACTGGGGGTATTTCTGCGCTGTCTCAGTCTGAACACGGTAATGGACCAATAGCCGCAGGTGTCTCAGACGGTTCTTTGATCCTCTGGCGCCCGTGCACCACAAGCCATGCAACGCGCGCTGTTTTCGGACAAGATTTAACTGTTCTGTGGCCTCGTGGTCAAAATTCGAATGGCATTACTGCTCTGGCTTGGCATCCGTCACCACAGCATGAAAGTTTTCTGGCCTACGGAACTGAGGCTGGCTGTGTTGATCTTTTGGATACAGCTAAACCCCGAAAGGTTGCAAACCCACAGAAGTCAAAGACACAGCCCCACATCTTTGGCACCACCGTGTACCGAGTTGTTTGGGGACCACGATTATTCAGTCGTGGTTCAGTTGAAGACGCCACTCAGAATTCGCGTGATCCTGAATCAATTGTGTGCTGCGAAGCTGTCGATCAGGTGGCTTCCGTGTCGTCCGCAGACGTCGCGAATTGTGATGAAGATTCTGAAACCACCGGAGAGTCGAAATCCACTCAGAATTTTTCATTTTATGTATACAGTGTATGCAAGGGCAGAATATTCTGTCACATAGGCTTTCAACGGACTCCTTTAGATGTGACATTGCGCTTTCCTCAACCCAGAAACACAAACACAGATGAATGGGCTGAGTTCAAACGCACGGATATTTCTTTCCTTCATCTCAACAGACCCCGTACTGTTAAAGACTGTGTCTCTGACCTTATTTACGACAGGTGGGATTGGATTATTGGTGTTGGTTACCGCGATGGTCGTGTGGATATATATCTACATCGGCGTTCCACAGAGTTTCGAAAAACGGATTCATCAAAATTATCTGCTTTGTGCACACTCAATACGCATACGAAAAGTATTAATTGTCTTGCTTGGTCGTATGATTCCTACCGACTGGCCATAGGTTCAAACGAGCACTTTATTACCGTGGTGGATTTAACACAGTTCTTGTTAGATGCTATCAGGTCACCATCGTCCACTCCTTTAGTATCTTCCACATGCTTAGCCCGATTAGAGGGACATGGCAATCGCATCACTTGTTTGGATTGGTCCCCACATGACCCAGCTTTATTACTGTCAGCATCGTTCGACGGTACGGCCAACGTGTGGTCTGTTGAAGTTGGAGATTCGCCTCAAAATTATCGTTCACTGGCTAATTTTCGTGCGCATAAACTTCGATTGTTTAGTTGTCTTTGGAGTCGAACTGAATCAGACTTAGCTTACAGTGGCGGGGAGCTGCACCATTTGTTTGGTTGGAGACCTTCTAAGCTGGTTTACACAGAACCGCCTAACACTCGTCGATATCGGCCTCCACCGGTCAAAAAAGTGCAGAATGCGTCATCTGTTGATCATTTTCTGTCTGATGACAAACACAGTTCAAACATATCAGCTTCCCATCCTTCTATTGAATTGTCAGTCTGTGAACGTCAAATATCGGAGCCGATGGAGGCTGGATCTATTGCAAAGTCAATCAATGTCAAGAAATTCGTCAGTGAAAACATTGGTGAGAAAACACGCAAACGTCCAGCTTTATTTCCTAAGTTTCTGCATCGAGCTGATCTTCAAACGAACATGGTAAATTACGTTTCTGTTCCACCACTTCAGTTGAGCTCAAAACTTGCTCAGGTAATACACGTCTTCCGTTGGCTGTACGAAGGCCAACCTTTACCTTCTGTCGAACTGGATTTGTTATTTATGTTGCCCGAATCTCCAGTTACACGAAGACACCTATTCCAGTTTTGTGAACAGCAGGTTAATCACCATCTTCAAATGTATCGTACCGCACGGAACGCTAATGGTTTGATGCATCTGGATGCTTATTGTATAGTACTGTTGTGGATGAACCGTTTATCCCAGGCAATCTCTACCCTAATCGCTGAATGTCACCTGCCTTTTTGGCTGTTATGGTGCATTCAGATGGCAAAATCTACAGAAGCTTGGTCTATAAAAACCAACGATTCAAGTATGGATATTATTGGAGAAAAAGTAAGACGCACTTAATTCATTGTGTTCTTGTGTTTTCTTATGTTTTGACGTTTTCAGCGCTTGTTTTGTGGGTTCATTATACGTGAATGCACAATCGCCGCTGCTCTTGATGTTGAGTAGTATCATGCACTTTGCCACTGCTTATTCGCCTGATCCTGAGCTCCCTCACCTGGGAAGCACACTGTGACCCAAATAACAAAGTCGGTAGATCAGGATATTCATATAATCAAACCGGCAGATAACCTGACCACCTTTAATCCTTTTTTAACCGGCACATGACTAATTTCATGACCATCCTTAGCAAACACTGATCGCATTTCTCCCCCAACGATTTCAAAAGTCAGATTGCTCCTTGTCTTAAGAGTGATGTGTTCGGAAATCGCTTGCCCACTTTGTGGTTCCGTGCTGAACGGTCTGGTCTTCACCGAACAGTTGGTCTCGTCGACCTCACCCTTCAGTTTGACCCAGTACGCAACCCAGTTTCAAGTATGCTCATTCCTGTATGGTAATTCACAGTCTTATTTGTTCGAGTTTCTCTAGGATCATGCTTTTGGGCTTTAAAATGATTCGTTTGCATCCGGATCAATTTCTTTTTTTAACATTTCTTTCACTTTTAGGTGAAGGATATTATGGGTACATCTTCGGATATTCTTATAAGCGCAACAGTACTTGTCTGTGCTGGCCGTTGCCGTGAGGCCGTTGATTTGCTGATGAACCATAACAGGTTAAAGGAAGCTCTGCTTCTCGCCCGTCTACGGCTAGATCCTGAAGATGCTCAGACACTGATTAAACAATGCCTCGGACGCATGATAGATCGTAAACTCACTGGGGATGTAGTTCACTTGAATGTGATTTATCAACTTGCCTACGGCAAACACGGCAATTTGGGCTCAGTACTCTCGCGTTCCTTGGTTTCTTCGTCTGAGACTGCACTGGACGCTTTGGCAAACTATTGGACACAGTTTGTAATCAGCGCACGGAGTACTGATACCGCTGCTCGGGTGGACCTCCTGCTTCAGTTCGCTTGTGCTTGCCTCCTGGTTGGTTTCGATTTGAGCAACGATGAAGACGGTGTAGAATGTACAACCACTCAATTTTTCAGCGGGTGGAAGTTGCTTTTCGAAACAATGAATTGTTCCTTGGACGTGTCAATCGTTATCGCCCTATTAGAGACTGCTTTGTTAGTGTCCACATTGCTATATCAAGAAAACTATTTTGATGTTATAATTCCTTCTGAATTCCATATACCAGCAGATGCACTTCTTAGGTTAGACCAGTTAGTTGGTGATCGGATATATCAACGCAGTCATTGGTCTACTTGTATGCTGCGCTTTGTGGTAGGCTTGGCCGCCGTTCTTTTATCCACTCAGCCGAAAGTTGAAAATATGGAACTATCACCGGAAAAACAAAACACAGATCAATTCACTTCGATTGTCAGCCCATTGGAAGATTGCCGAAAGTTGGATCCAGAAAAATCCAAGAGATTGATAAATAACCTAATTCTGTTATTTGAGAAATTGCATTTCAACAATACAACTTTTTGTGCCTCTTTGATCGCACTCCGAGAATGCTGAGTTCAACAATATAATCGCCCATTTTTGTACAAATACATACCATTTATAAGACCTTCAGTATCCATTTTCGTTCGGCGTTAACTCCAGTTTTGTTGTTCTGATTCTGCCTCTTATACAGTGTGTGTGTATGTGATTTTAGCCAAAGGCGTGATCTTCACGGATAGCAAAACAGCAAACGTGAGCGGACAGAGGCTTACACTTCAGAGATAGCCAACGGTCATTCTGAGGATAAAAGACAAGAAAATTATAAAACCCATCCCAGAGTTTCATCGTACAAGAATGCGTCCGGATATTCCGAGAGAGGGGTTGGGAGTAGATTGAAAGGGATTTTTGCGTGAAATGTGAAAGTACAGGGATATGTTAAATCCTAAGCTGGCACACAGTGGCATTAGAGAATAGCGAGGAAGAAGAAAAAAACAACGCTGAGTTAATAAGCTCGATTATGTCTGTCCAAGAGCCCTAACTTCCCCCTGAGAATTCCCGGGGTTTGCATTTGAGAGGTATTCGATAGGCCGCCACCGTCAGCACGTGCAGGCGTTTTCTCGAGCGGCTTGAGCGCTTAGTTGTCAGGGTAACGGAAAGGGAACGCTAACCCGTTGGTGCCCTCGTGACCCCGATTACTGAAAAATTGCCGTACCATTTTAAAATTGACTTGAGAAACTAGCAATTCGATTTTGTAAACCGTCACTGTGGGTTGAGAAAGAGGCGCAATGGTTGGATCCGCTTCCGTTCAGGGCTCTTCACAGTTGATCACTCGTTTTATCTACCGCTGGATTGCCCATATATCTTTCCATGCTCTTTCTGTGTTGAAATGAAGCAGACTGTGGTAAACAGTCCTGATGAACCCCAGCTCACTACCACGCTCAACCTTGTGTTTTTTACCAGTCCAGGTCGCAGTTGGGTTGCTGCATTACGAGTTTGGCAGCGATCAATTAAGCTCGCTTCCCTGTATTTCGCTGTACGATGATGATGATGATGATCACACCACAAATGAACAAAACTCACAGAAATCACAGAATGTGCACTTTACCTACGAAATCACAACACTCCATAGCCCTCAACAGTAGTTTAAATCGAAATGTTAATTATGTGCACCACTTCCTCCAATCTTCTTCCCCCTTGGATTTATTTTGGACGGAGACACATCTCTCTCCCGACAGATACTAAACATCTTCAGTTCTCTAATTACCTTTTCCATTTTTCTTTTCGGGTGTCTGCGCCTATATCCATCATTCCGTCG
Source organism: Echinostoma caproni (assembly GCA_900618425.1). Lineage (NCBI taxonomy): Eukaryota > Metazoa > Platyhelminthes > Trematoda > Plagiorchiida > Echinostomatidae > Echinostoma > Echinostoma caproni. The sequence goes on from UZAN01045366.1 coordinate 14,865, forward strand.
CTTCTTCCCGACTTTCTCCAACCGCGAATTCCAGCTTACGTGGCTGAAACTTCGGTTCCCTTCTTTCCCACTCCCCTAGCAGCAGCTGTCCTTCTATTTTTGATATTCTATCTTCAAACTTTCAGACATCACTTGCCGCGAATCCTAGCAGTAAAATCGCCATTGCCCACAATTTAAATGTTCACAACAAAGAATGACAGAAGCACTCCTCAGGCACTTCGTTCATGGGACGCGAGGCCGAAGCTTTCGCTGTGGTCAACAACCTAAGTCAACTAGTTGACCTCCCAACACGCATTCATGATCGTATTGGTGACCGCGCCCACACCCTTGACCTCATTCTCACATCCATTCCCTCTTATTTTTCCAACATCACTTCCCTTTCTCCATTAGGCCCATCGGACCATTGTCTCATTTCCTATCTCACTGGTTTCTGTCACTCCAGTTCACCTAACTCCAGACGCACCTTTCGGCGTTACAATTCAGCCAACTGGGTCCGTTTTCGTGACTTTCTGGCTTTTTATCCCTCGAAGGATTTCTGTTTCAAATCTGATGTTTCCACTTCTGTTTAGAACTTCGCAGAGATTGTTTTTGAATCTATGTGTCTTTATATTCCAAACTTTTTGAAACCCGGCAAACCACGATCCCCTGAGTGGTTTCATCTTGTTCGAAACCGGGCTGTACGTTTTAAAAAGTCAACTTTCCGTAATTTGCGTCACTTACCCAACCCAGCATCTCGCAACCGCTTCGTGCAAGCCAAAGACAAATGCTCGCTCACCACACAGCGCTAAAGAACGCTTCCTTTGCCACAAAGCTGCACGCCTCGCTTCCCCCACCGCTGGTAAGCGAACATTCTGGTCTCTCGCTAAGATAGGTTCACGTAATTTCTGTCCTTCCAACTTTCCTCTCATTTGCATTCCTCTATTACTCTTGTTTGTGAATCCCATGAAGAAGCAGAGCTCTTCGTTTCCCGGTTTGCCTACAACTGCACCTCATCTACTGACTCTACTATTCAACTCTGTTCCCATACACCCAGCTACTTCTTTCTACTTATCAAAACAACCAGAAAGATCCGCCAAACTCTTCGTGGTTTGAATGTTCGTAAACGACCCGGTTTTAGGTAATCGCGGTCGTCCACTGGGGCGAGTAGTCGACACTCATAGATGACGCTGGTTGGGACATGTGCTACGCATGTCACCAGATAGGTTTGCCACGGCGAGCGATGTTTGCCGAGGCAAGTAGCAGTTGGAAAAAGATCAAGGGCGGTCAAACGAGGACCTGGCACGTAACCGGGAGACTGGCCCACGTAGGTCCCGTTAGGTTTCCTGACTGGGAACCCCGAGATCGTTGTCACCAATGGTTAGAGACACTAATCGGTATGGCTGGGTGTCGCAAACAGTGGTGCTCATGCATCTACTCATTATTCTTGTAACATCAGTCTTTATAAATTCTCTATGTTCCGCTCCAGTTTGCTCTCACCATTCTTATCTTCATGCTGCTCTTTTATCCAAATGGGCAACCAAAAGACAGCATCCAAAACCGGTGCACAAAAGTAGATGGTTAATGGTTGTAAGAACTGAACTGAGCTGGGACGATCCAGTCCGGACGGTATTCCACCTGTAGTTTTAAAAACGTCCCGGAGTTAGTTTCACACCGCCTTTTCTGTTCTTCACACAATCTCAAATCTTCCCCCACACCATGGAAAATAACATTATTTTTCCTATCCTAATGCCCAGTGACCCGTCTGAATCCGCCAACTGTCATCCGATCACTCTCACTTTCGTAATTTCGAAAGTGTTTGAAACCATATGCGTACGATTCTCGAATGCGAATGGTCGTTAAGTAATCGCCAATATACATTTCTATTTCGTACATCTATGGATGATCTACTGGCGCTCACATCACATTTCTGGTCAACCGCACTCGGTAACGACGGAGAAACTCCTATTGTCTCGCTCGATATCTCAAAGTTCTGCAGCCGCGTTTGGCATGAAGGTTTGCTGTCAAAATTACCCACGTTCGGATTCCACCCCTCTCTCGTATCGTGGTTCGTGTTTCCTCAGCAAGCAAACCATCTCCGTCGGAGTAGATGGGATCGTATCTCGATCATTCCCTCTGAAAACCGGTGTTTCCCTAGCTTTCATACTTTTGCCCACCCTGTTCTATTTGTCAAAGATCTTTCTTCCAAAACATCTAATCTCATCCACTGTTTTGCCGATGATGCCACTTTCCATTGTTTTCTTTCTTACCCTACAACCCATCAGGTCATTACCAATATCGATCTCGATCGCAGTGTCATTAGTGCTTCTCTTGCCTTCGATTTCAGAATCATCTTCGCATGAGGTTCTACCAAACATGAGTGTTTCTCTCAGTCTCTCTTAAGCGTGTCCCTTATTCTCCTCAAGTGATTTTTGATCAGTTGCCCTCACGTTCCACGGTTTCTCTCCCTCCTGGATTTGTCCATGATTTCTCTCCGTTGGTCCACTTTTATTTCCACATTCTCCTCTCGCACTGTATCCGAAATCGGTTTTCTGTTACGTGCAAATCGTTTTTTAGACCCCAGGACTTTTTCTTTTTGTACAAAGCTCAAATCCGCCCGATGCTTGAATACTGCAGTCACTTACGGGGTGGAATTTTGTATTCTGATGCGCGTCCTCCTGCTGTGATGTTCGTTGATTGAGCCATCGATCTGCTTGCATTGACCCTTTTGGTCTTAGCAGTCGGTTGTCTCGGCGGTAAGGAGAATGTTATGACGGTGGGATATAAAACAATTTTGTTTGTCCATTTCCACTCATGATGAAGAGAAATGAATGGGATCCAGCTTAGCCGTCTCGCGCAAATCGCACGACCTCATCGACCCGCCCAATGGACGTTCGTCAGCGAACTCGACAACACACACGTCTAAGGTCTGCCTCGTTTCAACACAGAAAGAGCATGGTCAATCTGGGGGGGGGGTAGAAAAAACATGTGATCAGTTGACCAGTAAGTTGCGCTGAACGGAAGCGGATCTAACTATAGCGCTTTTTTCTCAGTTCAAAGCGACGGTTTCGCAAAGAAAAATGGTATTTTCTTAAATCATTCTGAAATTTCTGTAGACCGTGATTGACTTGATATATGCCGCACGTTTCTACCGTTCTTAACCCTCTGGCTGGTACTACCAACAATGGTTTGCACTGCTTGCAACTGCCTTTCAACTTAGGTCCTTGGGATACGCGTCGTGGGACCAGTTGGGCAAGATACAACATCACAGTCGCGACTGTGCTTTGGGAAATCAGTCAATTAGCTCAGATTTTACGTCAAAATGAGTAACTCCGCTTCGCATTCAAATGATGAAAGTTCTGTCTGTATCTGTAAATTAACGTTTGGGTTATTTGGGACAGTTTTGTGTTCTCCCTTACTCTCAGGAGCTGGCGACATAAATCTGAGCCCTTAACAAGTTACCTTTCATTACGGTCTGAATATATGGCTACCTACGGTTAAGACATTGAGATGGCTGCTATTAGGAGATTTCCGTTTTTGTAAATTAGCTCCAGCAAACAAATTTGTCTTCTCACTTGGGTACCGATGAAACAGTGCGTTGACTCAAGTTGTTCATCTTGTGTTTGATGACTTCTATACTCTGACGATACGGCTTCTTATAGAAGTCGTCAAAATATTCAGTTTCGAATTTTCCAAATCTACCTATTCAAATGATGGCGTTACCAACGTTGATAAGATATCTAATTTCAGCAGCGCCGACGTCAACCCCATGCCTGCAGTAGTCCTACGACATTCTCGCATGTCCCGAAGTCCCGATCGTACCACGGACGAGCTTTTCGAACAAACTCCCATTGAAAGAGTTGTACATCAAACCGTGAACGGCAGTCTGCAGTCGAATTTAAAAAAACAGTGGAAAGAGGGTAGCTCTTTGGGAAACATCCCACTCCTCCAGTTCCAGTAAGTCAAGTTGCTTCATAATAATAGTGATTGAATTTTTAATTAATGACAGACGAAGGTTATAAATTTTAACCAGGTTATCCGCACCATTGTGTGACTTTTGAATTTCTTCACCAACTCACGTCATCCGTCAGTGATAAGTTACCTGCCTGTATTTATCGAATCGATCAATCACTGTTTTCATCATCTTAATGTTTGCCATGATAATTTCGAAATAAAACGAAGTGAAAATTACTAACTTCTGTAGATATCAATATGTGAAGAGCAATTAACAGCTTGCAAACAGCTGTTCCGCTGTGGATGATCTTAAGGTTTGTGCTTTAGGCCCGCGGCACAGTCCGCCGTTGTTTTTATCGACATTTGTGGAGATTTATTGATTTGTATTTGTGCTCACTGAGTTAAACGACTGGTGCTTGAACTGTGAGACGATCAGAGAACTGTGCTTCAAAAACCGATTTGCAGCTGTTGTTCACATTGTGACTTGGGCTTCCGTTCCCAGTGGCTTTATTGCGGTTGTTTAGAAGAAGTAAGGAGAACTTGGCCCACGGCTGTTGATCTCGGAGGACGGCAGCCATGAACCGACCTCTAGCGGTAGCTCAAGGCGGTACGGTCGACTTGAGTCCATGATTGTGAAGGTTAGCTGTTTGCCTTTGAAATGGTGTTGTTTCTTGTGTGAGTAGTTGATTCCTGATAGGAACACTCCGTGGTCCGCGCAGAGTGGAAATAGGCAATTTCAGTGGTGCATCCGGTTGACACAGTTTCTATGTGAATCGCCGTGGAAGCTTTCCGATTCATGCAGAGATCCCACTTGATCGATCAAGTGTCCAGCGACTACAATGACATCTATTGATCAAACACTTGAGAGTAATTTAGAATTCATCCTTGAATTCAGATGCGCTGCCATCGGTTTGTGTATATACGGGCGCGACGAATAAGCATTGAAGCTTCGTTCTGTGGCTGTTGATGCATACACATTCCAAAAAATTCCATCCTCTCCTGCTTAGTAGCTGGACACCCTGGCAGCACCCGTCCATCAAACTCAAATGCATAAACAACCAAAAAATAATTCCATACTGCATCGGTCATCGCGCAGAATAATCTGGACGGCGCTGCCCATTTCCATAGAGCGGGGTGGGTAGTGATAAGCCTGCTTTTGAGCAGACTACTCAACTTTTGTTTAATTCTTTGTCTTCTGCCCCTTCTCCGACTCTAAACATTTTCCTAGACAACTTGTTGGTGTCATCATCATCATCATCATCATCATCATCATCATCATCATCATCATCATCATCATCGCCATCTTCATCATCATCATCGTCGTCGTCCGTGAATCATCAATCAATGATCAATCATCAAGCAATCATGAAGCATGAAGGAATGATCATCATCGGCATCGTCATCGTACAGCGAAATACAATGGGGCGAACTTTATTGATCACTTCCCTCGTATGCCCAGCTAGCGTGCACCACATCGCACGTTATTCGGTGTAGCCGCTCCGTGCGGGAGGAAGGTAACAGATGACGGGTCGACATAGCATGAAGAAATGCACGGAGCCATTAGGTAGTGTAAATGTCAGGCGCCCTCCAGGTAAGATCTGAAAGACTCAGCACCTCCTTGGTTGGAGACAATGAAGGATATGGCAAGGAACCGACAGGAGAGGCTTTCTTGTTGTCATTGCTTATCAGGGTGGTGGTGGTGGTGCAGTGTTTTAGTCGCTGTTACCTGCGCGCTTTGGACCGTTTGCTCCGAGGTTCGAGGCCCACCACCGCTACCGAACTTTGGCGGTAGGCAGCCTTGCTGTCGTCCGGTTCAATACCACGCCTAACCTATCGGGGTCTTATGTGGTTCGTCACTCCAAGTCCCAAAGCTCTGGTTCCCGGTTTCCACCACTGAACAGCAGGTTGTCGTGACTTTTGGGCTCGCCCCGTCTGCTGTTCATCACACTTGGGTGAATTAAAAAAGTGGTCCAAAAGAACCCCGAATTTGATACTAGACCTTGCGAAATGATCAATTTCTTTGAACTTACTCGTTCAGCTGCAGTACCACAGTCTGTCGCGCACTCTGTCTTACTTTGTTATTAAAAAAGAGGAAACATATCCGTATAAAGAATAACTGCATGATTGCCGCTATCCCTTCACCAAGAGGATAGATAACTGCGATTCCTTAGACAGGTTTCAAATGTGTTTAGTTTTCCACCAAGCACGGTGAAATCAATGCTCTTTTTCAGTTAAATACTGCACTAGTTGCTATCTTTCTTTATGCACTGCACTCTTGGAAGCTCTACGAATCGCGGCAAGTGAATTAATGCATGTAGCACTCAGATTCAGGGTCTTAAGTTCAACATCAGTCTAGCTTCACTGCGTCTGTACTTCACAATACTTACAGTTCCAAAAATTTGCTCTGCCCACGAATTTACTGAATGATCTTAGCGAAGCCTTTCTTCATTTATTTGTTACAGGCCAAAACGAACTGATTACACATATGGCGATAGGTGAGTGGCTATTGTTCTCGCCGTTTTCGGAGGCCGAAATCCCAAATTTACCCCTGACAACCAGGAAATTCTATGTGCTGTTTTTTTTATTATTGTCGCATTGATGCAAAGCTGACTGCTACTCTGCATAAGGTAGAAGTAAACGTACCACACAAACCAATATCTTACTAACAGAAAACTGTATCTTGAAACTCTTTTCATAGTGTGACTGTTTGGTTCCTTTATGATTTCATGGGAACTCAAGACTTGGTTCTGAGATATCTTCTGGCGTATTCACCGCTTCTTATTCATCTTTATTGCGACGCTTAGCCACATTCGAGACAAGTTTATCCAATAACTAAGAAAGACTTGATACAACATTTTCAAATAATTCACTTCATAGTCAGCCTCTAAACAAGCGATTTTTTCCTCAAAAAGATCCTCATCAATAGACTGAGTAAGGTCGCATTTATCCTCTGGTTTCTGAGTCAAGGATTGATTCAATATGGGTATGAACCCAGGTTTTATGAAAGCGTTGATCAGTATGTGTGAATACACAGACACCCGAACATTAGGTGCTTGGCCATGAGAATGTCCACTTAGGTTTCTTCAACCATGCTCACACAAAACAGTTGCCTGACCCTATCTTTGGATTTCTTGGATCCAGAAACTGTTTGTCCCCACAAACCTATAAAGTAATACACATGAGTAGTTGATTGTCTTTTACTTTTATAAGATTAAATACCACATCTGTCTGGCCAAGAAAGAAACCAACCTTTCAAATGCTTGAAGTCATAATACATTTTTTGTGCTAGCTGGATTGCCTTCCTGCAAACGATGCCCTCCACTATGGGGAACTCTCTGTGCTTTCCCCTGTAGCAGTAAACCATGCCAATGCGGCCTAATTTACTGTCTAGCACTTTTCAGGTCGCATCTTTCCTGAGATGCTCCAGCATTCAAATTGTGCGTTAATCGTTCGATCGGATATAACGTTGTAAACGTTTGCCAAGTGATTCGGCTACGGAGCTCTGAGTTGTGCCTGGCGGATTCAACATTTCTAACACATTCTGCTTCGCTCTCATCGATAGACACTTGCACATTTTGACTTCAGTTGGCACTGGTGTGTTATCAAGTCAGTTAATAGTGTGATGTTCGCGTGATGTTAGGTGAATCGTCATTGCAGGATGGCTAAGAATGGCCAACCCGAACATCGATCTACGATCTTGTGGAGGGAAATCAGGAACTGCGGACATATTGATGGGGTGCCACATTGCATAGTCAGGACCTACGTCATTACGCATACTCTTGGTTTGGGTTTTCGGAAAAGATGGAACATTAAAAAATGAGACTTCTCATGGATGCGACATAACACGCGTTTCACTGCACAGAATCGTGCGACACGTGCTAGAAAGGGTAAACGCCATAGTGACAAACATGTGCTGTTCTATTAGGTTAATCACCAACACCAACTGTCCGACTTCGGCTTGTTATTCATATTAGGCTCCTCTTTGGTTGACGTTATCGCATTTTGACAGAACTTGTCCCCAACTCTCTATCGACAAAATGGTGCATCTTTCAACACAGAATTATATTTATCGCGTATTTCAGATTTTCAGGCTTGTTTTTACATTGTTGTATCCTTTTTGACAGCTTGTTCGTCAACCACCACGTTACATTTCCTTGGTGAACATAACTGTCGTCTGTGAAATCTTGGAAACCTTGAACCTTCAGTGTATTTACTCTAACTATTGCCGTTCAACAAGCTCAACTTACGTACAAAGTAGGCTCCACAGTTTGACAACTTGTGTCTACCAGTAATAAGGTCACCTTATCGTTTACCTGGAGAACTTAACACTAGAGTCTTTCAGTTAATGTGGGAAAACCAGATCCCTCCTAGACACCGGAAGTCAGTACATTGCTGTACACTCTCTGTGCAAATACAAAGTGGACATGGTTTGCCCATCAGAGCGAGATTCCGCGACCCCGGTATACAAAGAATTAACGTCCTGAAGGCAGATACGACCCTTTACTGACTGTATCACGATAGACCAACTGACAACTCGGTAGGTCCCAAAAGCCTCAGTATGATCGGGGGTGGATGTCTAAGATTGTGGCTGATCACCCTTCCCCTGCACCTCGCGAAATGCCCCTGTACGACCAAGCGTCTCGAATAGCCTCTGCTGAGGAAACCCTTTTCACTGCCTTCTCGTTGCCTAGGTGTTTTCCCACCAAAGTGTGAGGACAAAAAGCTGACATCCGAGGCTATAACCGGGTTGGTGGACCACTGGTAGTTCACCTAGGGGAGTTGGCCAAAATCCCTGATTCCAAACCAACCAAGACGAAGCGTACGAACCACACCTTTCCGGTTGTGGCGGTGGTCACCGGCTCGATTGGGCATCAGGTGTATCGGGCACCTTGGACGTTTGACCTCGTCCGAACGGCGTATGATCCAATGAACTGGACACCAGCCCCCAATGTATTGCGGTTTTCACACCGCCCCGCTGCCTTGCGGGTCAGGCTTTGGTTAGCCAAAGGCTCCGGTTGTGGATTCCCCAAGAAAATTCGCCTGGCCTGGCCTGGGCAACCTGGCAGTTTTCCGCCCGCATGCAACTCATGAAACGTTT
>UZAN01045367.1:3765-28921 GCA_900618425.1 Echinostoma caproni
ATCAAGCTCCGAGGTACTTAAGGCTCTCAACTACTTTCAGCTGATCACCACAAAGAATGAGTGCATGCACAGGCTCCTACCCCATTTTAACAAACACTTCGTATTCGGGTGGTATGTTTTTATTACACACATTTGTGCAGTGAACAGCAGGCGAGGCGAACCCCATAGTCACGAAGACCTGCTGCTCCTTCATGGAAACCGTTATTGCTAGTATTTAGCAACTTTTCATACTTGTCATGCAGTTTCACAATAGGATTGGTGAAACTGCTTTCATTATATCCATTCACATAAGCAATGCAATACATTAACCTTTTCCCTAATGCAATCAGTTTATCGGTAAGACTTAATTTTGAATCTATTACGAGATGTTGTATATTAGCTTCATTCAGTCCATCTTCCGGTCCAGGATAGTTTGAGGCAACCAACAATCAATGAACAGCTTGCTCAACTTCAGCTTGNCTGTCATCGGGACAAGAGTGAAAAATTCAACGCATCCACAGTATGCGGTACGTATCTGTCTATTTGTCAATGTTACAGCATTCTCCTCGTAACTTTGAAAATAATAATAAACATTTATTTGCCAAACAAACATTTCAAATCTATAAACCAAGAAATTGGTCTCAAAACAATTAGAACTTTATTCACATACAAGTCTCAGTAAAGCACAATGAAGTATCTTGCTCTATAGTCTATAGTAATATGTAACTGACTGCTTATGCGAGATTGCGTTTCAGTGTGTAAAAATACTTCTTTACACTTTTGAGGCGCTAAATTGGATTTTATCTCTCATGCGAGCTCTTCTCAGTATTATGTATACATCCATCCACTTGGGATTTCCGAGCTTGGTCACTAAACCCCTTGAACGAAAACTGTGTGCCACTGCTGTGCCAACCACCTCAGTGTCAAGATTTACCCAATCACATTTGATCCAACATTACTGTTACTATAGGTTTATCAGGTTTGTCCCCACCAAATCAAGGGGAGATAAATTAGATACAACCCACCAACTTCAGTCAAGCGTTATCCGCTTGATGTGGTCCCTCAGTGATTTTGGGATGGATACCTCAGACGCAATCTTCTATTTCCAAATAGTAATTTAACTTTTAGCTCGACTGTGATCCTGACTATATATATATATATCACTATGGTTTCTGAGCAGCCGTCCATTCGAGGTTGCGTAAGCAACCTGAAAAAAAGTCCGTGAGCTCGACTCGGTGGCTAGTCTACAGTCTGCGATAGTAACCTGGTAGTAGCGTCACTAAATTATCACCCCGTGGGACGTATGCTCGAATCCAACTACCACCGGCAAACTTTCCCATTCTGTTTTGGCAGCCCTTTGATTGGCCTATTCCTACTTTCTAAAAATTGCATTTTTGTAAGCTCAATAAAAGGACCTAAAAATAAAAAAGGTGAGTAATGGACGATACAAGTGTTCTGTATGCCTGGCTGGATGTACGGATTGTTTGTATAGCCCCATGCTAGTGTGTGTTCTTCCACTAGGGTACGCACGTATAATTTGACTCTCTCGATAAAATTGACCACTTTTTTCATCACCTTAATTGTCTTTTATTTTGGAGTTTTGGGGGTTATCGAATCCGCAGACGCCTTATGTTAGCAAGAAACAACACGATCAATATTATTAGAATAGTCTAGTTTCATACTTGTTGTTAGGTTTAGTAGACATTAAATTCAAATGGGTTATTTCGGTCGCATTTGCTATGGACTGAAGTCACTTTTTTTAGCCTACATACCTATTCCATGGCAAACCGCTTTAGAAGAATGGTATTCGGTTATTTTCCGACAGATTTAGAATGCATGCGGTTTTACAGACCAGATATGGCATATGAGGCATATGATGGTCGTAGAATTCGCTTCATGGAATCATTGAAAGTATTTGACTGAAGATTTTGCATCTCGAAAGACGACATCATTGCTTGCACCCTCGACCATATCCAGTTCATAGTGGAAGGTGAGTAGAAGAAACAGCTAGGATTGGTGAGCAGAGCTGTCCGCAGAAATATATACAAGGTCCCGTAGACAATGAGACACCACAAAAATCCCATGTTCACTATCATTTGCTCTTGCCTAATCTTTTTCGACGGTGGAGAATTATCCTGTTCGATAAAGACAAATAAAAGTTTGCAACGATGCTGTAAACTATTTAAAATGACTGAGTCATTTTTGTCGTCACGAACGTTCACAGCGTTCCAGTATATAAAAGTAGTTTAATTATGAAAAAAACATTGATCCAATGTCTTTTTGACCTAATTTATCGATGCACTTGTTGAACTGCTCGCTTAAAGTATATTGCGTATTCTACCGATTCACCTCCTGTTGGCGAAGATCACTCGAGGTGGCCAAAATTATGAGAAAAACATAACTTCTGTTCAAGTACATTATGTTATTCATAAAGATTACTGGATTACAGGTGTTGATCAAACTTGTGCAGCATCACTCTCGTTTTGAAAGTACACTGAAGTCTCCTATTTGTATATTAGAGGCTATGGGTGATTTGTATTTATTCTTGACTTTTATCTTCCACATGCATATTCTCAGCGCTCTCCTATCCTCATTTGAATTTGTGCGTTATGGAATACCCGATAAAGTGGATCGCGTATTGATTTTATCAACAAATTCAAATCGCGTCGCCCGTTCATTTGGTGATGCGGTGGAAACTTATCTACTGAGCTAGTTTTCTAATGAATTTCGTTTTACCTGTCGAACGAAGTAAATATTCACCATGCTTCACGAGTCAGAATGGAAGTAATGACCGAGTGATTTGTTACTGGTCTTCTGCACACACGAATCTGGATATCACTATATGTTGTGCACTGATAAGGGAGAGTTTCGGTAACTGCTACTATTTAACTGCATTCACGGAAGTCATATTTTTCACAGATAAAGTTTGGTTTATCATCTCGCTTGAGGTTGGTAGTAAAAAATGGTTAGATCTAATTAAATATTATTTTTTCACATATATGCAGTCTCTTGAGGGGTCAAGCTTAATGTCGAATTCATTTAATTTCCTCGCAGCAGCTAGGATTTTAATTTAATCGAAAACGTTTCCCTGTATCATAAACAGGGATAAGTTAGCTGCCTCTACATTCGTCGTCAGTGGATAGGGTGTCGGGTGTATTACAGGAAACTGGCAAATTTTGTTTAGCAGTCAACTTGGTGGACGTCATGCTAAAGCAACTACCTCCAGTGCTCCAAAATGAAAATGGGCAAATGGAACATGGAAGAGAAAAAACTACAACAAATCTATGAAGTCTATGAGTCATTTTGATAAACAAATCCTGTTTAAGTTTACTGCTGTGACTTTATTATTTTACAACTGATGCATCGGCAACCATAGTCAAAATCGCGAAATCCTACATTTTAATGGCCTGTGGCCAATAGAATCACAGCCATCAGAGGGCATTATATCGGGTATGTTGCGTCTGATGTGGGATAAGATCACATTCAATCCCGTGAATGAGGCTGGAAAAACGAAGCATGGAGAAGAACAAATGTGATGAAAATCAGGATGTTGCACGAGTTTGATTAATACCTTTATATTGTATGAAATTATAATCAAGTCAAGAAACGCTTCACGCACTCTAATGGTAAGTCTTCAGCACTTGCACAGCAGATATATGAACAAAGTGACAACAACAACAACAACAAAAACGATAGAAAATAAATTCTACACAGTGCTAAATGAGAGAAAAAAGAAAGCAAAAATCGTTCCCTGAGGTGTGGGTGACAATAGTCTTACGATTAACCAATATCCGAGCAACGTATGGAATTGCAATGTTTTTGTATACGAAAGTATGCTCAGGAAGGAGTTCTTAGTTGGATCGAGTTTGAAGATTCGACAGGACTTTCACGATTTCTCAGAACATGCAATGACCTTGGTCAGCTTTTATCCTGACAACAAAGATATTACAAGCGTATAGAGATAACGGGGACCGGTTTTAAGACAAGGGGGAACGTCAATGCACTTATTGGTATACAGACCAATCATTACGGCTGTCCTGGAGAGGCTGAAAACTATCTGGAGTAGGGGTGAGAAACTGATCACAATATCATCAGTATAGTCGCGAGCATTAGAGTTACCGGGACTGGGGAGATCACGCATATACAGAAAAAAATAAAAAGGGGTAAAATAGCATCCTGAAAACGCCACCATCAATGTTAATAAAAGACGACCGTATGCTATAACAAGAATCATCTGCCTTCATGCTAAGAAAAAGTCTATTCACTTGAATTCTTCATATAACAAATAGCCGTATCCAGTGGAGAAGGTATATGAATCTATGTAAACTGGTTTGATTGGGGAATTTTGTCACTTGATTTTCGATGCTACGTTCTCAAAGTAAATGAGTAAACGCCTCATCGTTATTCTGATTGACATTTCCTGCTAGTAATCTCGACTAGTTTCGTTTTCTACTTCTTTGTCTTTCTCATTCTCCTCAATCCCACTCACTCCCGACACAAAATATACCAATTATCTTCTAGCCTGATATGCCCCAATCCGTATCCAGTACATCTCAGGCACGCAGTCCAAAACCGCAAGTCATCGAGTCCCCGTATGTGCCCATACAACCCACGAACCAGGAGGCAGAAAAGGCAAGTTATCTACAAATCGGCTCGATCGATGAGAGCTCTTTGAAAGGTGCTTATCATCCACCTTGTGGCATTTATGAACATGCATAAATATGTCTGACCTCCATAGACGCATTCATCCAATAACAGCGTTGCACCAAGCAGCACTATAACTGATCTGAAGTTGTTCATGACTTAGGTTGGTTGTACAGAGGGAGTAACTCATAACTCCTAAGGGAATTTCGGACCTTACCACATATCATAGATGCGCTTATTATCAGATTGAGTTTTACTTTAATACATCATTTCAATAATTCTCGGTCTAATACAGTCTCGAAAACCTTAAGTTTATTAACCGTAGTTTAGACTCATAACCTCATAAAGCTGTACATGTCTTCGTTTCCATGCAGGCACCTTCGGGCCAAAAAGTGGAGGAAACAAAGAACCAGACTTTCCCAACTAGGGTTTGTACTACGACTTTTGAGATTCACTTGCCACCGTCAATCAGTTCTACCTTCATTGCATTTGACAATGCCATCGATGTTCATAACGAGACTGCTGGTTTGAGACCTTCGGTATGTTTAGCTATCTCCGTTTCAGTCAGTCTATTCATTTCGAAGTCTTATTCAATAACCAAATAGTTAATAATAATATTATTATTAATTAATATTGTTGATCCCAGTTTTATGTTTTGGTCACGTTAAGGTGAGTTAAGAAGCAAAACATCTTTTCACTGTCAAACTGTTGTTTTGAGCAGTTCCATGGAAAAGATGGATATTATTACTTCTACGCATATTCTAATGCAGTAAACACTTCTTCATGCTAAACTTGTACCTGTAACTCATCAAGAGTATGTGTATTCCTAATGTACAGACTTGCAAGAATGCTGAGGAGATCGCAACAATGGTTATGTAAGTTTATGGCGCTATTAGTTACGTACGTTGCATGAATTCTATCTACTTAGCGATGGTTAACTTTACATGATGTACAAATAAACATCGTAAACTCGCTGAGGTAAATATAGACTTTAGGATGCTTAAATCGAACAGCTTGTCTGAAGTTAGAACTTCTGGTACATGTAATTGTTTTCTTTAATAACCAATCTCTTCATTCTTTTCCTAGGTGTAAATCGTCGTGTACGGAGCAAATGAAGCGTGAACTGAAAGGCTAAGAATCACTCAGGCTGTAAAAGTTTCCAACAGAGTCACAACCTCTGAGGCTACTACCGAGGAAAGCCATGTGCGATTCCCGCAACAAGCTCGCGAAAATGATTTATGCTATATCGTCTAAGTGGAAAATGGGAAACGAACTTATATACCGCCCAGTGTTCGGAAGGGTATCATGCTTGCGTTCTATCTAAGAGGTTCCAGATTTGAACCTCAGTTTGGTCGATGGATTCGCACTTATGATGAAACCCAACTGAGTCGAAACGATCATACAGTGCTCTTCAGTTTACGCTTCATTTCCTCCATATAGGACGGATTCCCCATATGAAATTGAATTAAATTTTCCATTGCTCTCATTTTCTTTCTTATTCTCTTCCCTTCCAAATCCAAAGATTACATAGATTAATTTAGTGAACTTGATCCCTTGAAATTTCTAGCTTACAATGTTTGTGATGTAATCTAAGACGAAATGGAAAGACATAACGCAGTCACTTGACTCGAGGGCGATTTTAAGGCGCAGTTGGACGCGGTCACGATTCCAGGTTTGGGTAGACACGTTCGCTCCGAAACAAAACCTGACTTGGAGACAGTTCATAAATAGGAACCATTTAGCATTGATCTGATCAACTCATCTATCCCTTGAAAGCTGATTTTTGCTATTTCGTAAGGTTTCTGGTTGCTATTAATTCTTAATAATAAGTAAAATTAGCACTCAAATAGCTGGTTAACTGTTGCAAGAACCGAACCGATTTGAAACCCCCCAATTTGTGCTATTAAGGGAACAACTTGACCGTTATGTAATTACAATTATGTGTAGGTATTGTTTGACAGTAAACACGAAATTCTCACTTGTCTCACTTTAGAAATTGTGAATATGCTTAGTAGCGAGCCTCTATTTTAGAAAGCAAATATCTTATGTTCACATTGCCTATGCTGATTACCTTTCTTTGTTTCTGTTTAGTCCCCCGAACAACCTTGTGCGCTTACACCGTCGGAGTTGATGCTTCCACCAGCTTGTTTTGATGGGGCACCCTGTTACCCGCATGTGACCTACGTGACACATATGTCCCGAAACTCCGGCGAGCTGTGTCATTGCTCAAGCGCATCACCCAGTGCAATGGCCAACATGCGTGATCCACAGGTGCTAATGTACTGTGATCTATCCACTGCCATCCGCATAGCATTCATAAGTGTTATTTGATTTTCCTTCAGACGTAGAAATAAAACCTTAGTAGTGTTCCATGAATCGAGGGCAAATCAGATTGTTTTCAGAATTCCATTAAGCATTCATATTTATTCAAATGCAAGTGATAGGTTTGTGGCCAGTTGGCTCTTAACCTGCATATAAGACCTGAGTTGGTGGGAAGCTTTCGATTGGAGCTAACAGATAATCAACTGTGTCTGCCTTCGTTACTGTCGGGCCAGATGGAGCTGACTGACTATCTCTGAAGGTGACACCTGAACCAACATGGATTGGTAATTCGGTTCGGCCCTGGCAGGAACTGGTTGGCACAATGGTGACACACATTTCGTGCGATGGGTTAGGAGCTCAAAGCCCTGACTGGACGGTGGATATGCACTACTTATGAGCTCCGATAAGAGCGAAACTCGAGTCTAGTGCTTCTAGGTTTATGGAAGACCTGAGGATTGTGCGTGAAGGTGAAGTCTGAAGGATAGTCAGTCCCAATCATTCATAGTTTATTTGGACAAAGTTGCAAACTAATTAGATGTTACCGTATTTACTGAACTGACCTTATAACACTTTATTTGCTCATGAGTTGTTGAATAATAATAGCTAGTGTTGGTGTTGGTGAGTTTTCGCAGACGTCTCCTAGCCAAGTTAGGCCTAGCTTGGCTATGAGATATCTGCGAACAACAGTTCGAGCTCGGAGAACTCGCCAACACCAACATTCGTATCCTGAGTTACAATGATGCCACATTATTTCAATAACAGCTAGTTTCAAGTGTCAACCGACAAGACTTACGTTCACCTAAAGACAACGAAAGGATATTTGGTCATTGATGATAGTAAGTTTTGTTCGTGTATCGATCGAGCTATTCAAGCAACTGATAGGACGTTTCTATGTAAGGAAACGCCAGCTGTTGGTGGAGGGATAACTTTAGTCGGTCGCTATGATTCACACTCAACATTTAAATATGAGGCCAATTCGAAATTAGCTGAGGCTTTCAAAGTTTGAAGATAAGGATAAGGGATTCAAATGGCCTACATCGATTTCTCCACATTCTTTATTGTGTCAATTATTTTCTTTCAATTCATACGCTACTAGATAAGTTTGTAAAATCGAAAAATCTCATTTGAAACTCAGGGAGCTGAGTAGAGGCAAACAAGCTTCAAAGAATCGTTGCAATGATTCTGTATTAAGTCTTGGGGGTTAGATGCGTTTAATCTGACCAGACTAATTATCAGATACACACACCTGACGAGCAGCCAGGACAGCAAACACGGTCTTCTGCTTCCGGGAAATTTCTTCCAGTCATTTATATACTAGTCATTGTATTTCTCTATATTAAAGACCGCCTTCAAATACACTTTTCACCTCCACAAGCTGGATTGTTCAGGCACAGATCACCCTTGTGATTCCTGGAAAGTCGTGAATTTGGGATTTTTCCCATTTTTGTGCATCACATAGTGTTTTGCTTTTAAATGGAGCTTCAAATCATTCAGAGTCCACGATAAAAGTTAACAGCAGAAAAAGATTGACGAGATGCATTCAGGTGAATTTCTTCTGATTTTATTCTGTGAAATTCGAATGCTTCATTCTGTTGCACAAAGGAAAAAATGTGATAAAGTTGGTGGTACGTAGCGTTTGTGGGTCTACTAGGTTTGTCTACTTCTTGCAAAAATTGTACTTCAAGATCTTGGTGCATAAATTGATCGGCTTAAGACCGTATTTGCCAAACTAATATTTTCCTGTCCCTAAACCCAGATGTGCTCTAGAAGGTGTGCCAGTTCCTAAAACTGACTCCATTTCTGGTCATTTTCAAAACTAATACAGTTTGCCGCTGTTCGCTTCTGTAGAATACCAGTAAGTCTTCAAGTTGATGCGGCTTGTAACAGCGCCATCAACTCAGGATTAAAGAATCATAAATAACTATTTAAGTATCTATGAATGCAACAAACCCTTCTTTTTCTCATCGTCACTTTTGTATCCCGGTTTTAGCGAAATAAATTTTCGGTAAAAAGGTTTATGAGACCGTTATTCGGATTTGTTCTCAAAATGTGAGGGGGCTATGGTTATCAGGTTTAAAGACGCCTTTCAAACTGTTAGTGAAGACAGATACACACCAGTTGAATATAGATATCGAAATCATATGAATTGCACAAGCGGTCAATATCATTCCGTACCTCGGGTTTGCGTGCCATTCTCAAGTGATAACAATCAGCGATGCTTTCAACACTGTATTAGATCACCCAGGTACAACGCGTTGCTGTTAGATTAAAGCTTTAATCTTCATCCTCTGCTGTGATATATTTAGTTACCATTAATATTGATTGGGTCTATGTAGTACAAGACCTGAGAAATCAAAACGAACAGGTTGACGCAGTTTACATTTGGTGTGCTGCGTACATCTTATTCTTATTCTTCACTCGTGTTCACCTTTCGGTATCATCCTCTTTGGTCGTCAATAATTTTGCCCTGGTCTTAGTTGCATGGTCCCAGCCAGTTTTATTTTGGATATTTTGTTCATTTTCCAGTTTTCCTTAATATATCCTTTCAATATCCCTTGATTGTATTGGTCTACACCTAAAGCAGACTCACTCTACACACGCAATAAACCTGTTGCACTAACCTTTAAGTCTCGTACAAAAATTATCAGTCAGTCCAATTCTGCTGAACCCCATCCGGAATTCCAACCCGCACACGAGGATTCTAATGCCCACCNCGAACTCTTGGTATTTTTAAACGTGGGCACTGCTCTTCTTAGCACACACCTTTACTATCCAATGTTAACTACTAAGGGCTGACTGTTTGGTGCATCCCCAATGTGTGCACGATAAATGAGATCGTGAAAGCACATGGACTGTTTGACAATTTGACCACGTTATTCAAGACCTTGATTACAATTCATGTCTCTAGCCATATCCTCTAGATATTGTTTTTCCTTGTATCACACTCCCAATTCATGCTCGGACGTACTCATGATTTTCAGGCTACCCTTCCTAGCACCATGTCCGCTTCTTATCCGGGATCCGTGATACCACCACAGCCGGGTTCGACGTCCACTGTGAGCCCAGGAGAACCACAACGGAAAGGCTCATGCTCTATGATGCTTGCCAGTATGGCGATGACCGTGTGGTCCAGTAATTGGGTTGATGATGCTGTAACAAGACCTATCCTAGAATATGTGGTAAGTGTACAAGGCGAATTTTGTACGGATATCCTACTGGAGAAATCTGCTAAATAACCTCCCAAATTATGAAGCTAGTTCGTGATGTAGTGAACACCAAAATTATACAAATAAAATTAATCACCACGTAGAAGTCATTCAGATGACACTGGATTGATGCATCACAAATTGAATAATTAATAGTGTCATTGATTTGGTTGAAATTTCAACTAAGCAAAACAATTTAATTGGCATCACTTATTATCTTATGTGTTAAATGAAAGAGGCAACTGCATGCACGGTCAAGACTCGAGGGACACAGGTTGGACTGCAACCCCTGTGGTGCAAACTTTGGATATATCTGAAAGGTTCATATAACAATGTGGGCTGCCCCGGATTTTCATTTCAACA
Organism: Echinostoma caproni; assembly: GCA_900618425.1. NCBI lineage: Eukaryota > Metazoa > Platyhelminthes > Trematoda > Plagiorchiida > Echinostomatidae > Echinostoma > Echinostoma caproni. Next base: position 14,280 of record UZAN01045367.1, read on the forward strand.
ACCTCGTTTGTTTGTGTAGTGCATCCTCCAATTAAATGCTTTCAAGTCGCTGTTGGCTTCGGTCAGATTGAATAAATAGTTTGTCGCCAGTGGGCTAAGACATTGTGTTTGGGAGTTTTTTCGCAGTAAATTCGTTGTTACGATTACACCTTTTCCTGTCAAGCTTTAGCCAAAATCCACAATCCTTTAGCCTTGATCCACAGTCCTGTAGCTAAAATCCCCAATGCTTTAGCCACGACCCGTGGTCCTTTATCCTCGAGGGACAAACTTTAGTCATATTACTGTAAGCAAGTCAGATTCAAAAGTATCAGAATATCCTGAAGTCAACGGATGTTGAAAAAATTTATTTTCTACAAGTGCTGATGTTGCAAAGCTTAGTTAAATAAATAAAAAGGTATGGGGGTCGCACGATGCATCATACGTTGACTGGAAGAGGTTTAACCAATGTGCCCGTATTGTCAAACCATTTGGCACATCTCGTACAATTTCAGTGTTTCCGTCTAACATGCGTTTAACTGTGAGTAAAATTCTCAAGTGTAACAGAAACGGTACATGGTTTTGTATTCACAAGTGAACTCTGGTCATGGATACATAAACATGCAAAGCTGAGTGAAGAAATGAGGTGTGGCGATCGTATGTTGCTCAGCTGACCACCTTAATGGTGAAGAAAGTTCAAACGATGTACCCGTATCATCAAACCATTTGGTACTTTTGGCATGGGTTCAAAGTCTTCAGTGAACCAATTTTTAATGGGATAGATAATGAACAAATTCACTAATTGAAAACATTCATGTATTTGAATTTACTGAAAGCATCTTTTCCTTAACTGCATCAGTGTGGTGTTAAGGTTCTCATCGACAACATCACACAAATGTTTTGTGAATTCGTGGAATTTCGCCCTGAAAGCTGCAGGCTTGAGTGTTATTTGCCAATCAGTTGCTGACATTGCACGACATGTTCTGATCTTCATACTAAGATGCTTTGCAACTTCTTTCAAATCATCACCTTTGCAGGCACATTCACTCGGTCGGTCTTCCGGGCGTGTGAAGCGATAGGGTCATTTTTGACCATCCGATTTAATATTCTCTATATTGCAGATGAGTAGATCAGCACGTAAGGTAAAATATGTATTACTGCCGCCTATCGTGGTGTGCATTTTAAGCCCCATTACCGATGAATCCAATGCTGCATGACGATACTACAAAGAAATTCCAAAATGCGCTACTTCTGTGAGTAAAAATCTCAAACGTAACACAACTAGTACATTTTTATGCATTCACAAGACCTGAAACAAAACAAAAAGAGATACCATAACAAAGAAAATGCTTACTGTTTCGTATGTCTACCTATAGTGAACCCCATTCTTGAGATGTGGGATACAATAACAGACAGAAGAAAATGAAATTAACTTTGCTGTCATCGATTTATTAACGCTGCAACATTTTACACAATTACCACGGTCGAGAATTATGGATTTTGTCTGAAGGTTGATGGGAAAAGCTCTAGTTATTACACATAGGACGTATTATACGTATCTACTATTCTGCTACCTTGCCACACCGTCTGCAGTTGTTGCCCCATGGTGGAATTGGTTTCGTAGAGATTAGCATCCGCCGTGGAGACGAGCTATGAAAACTAAGCGCGTAGATACGGTGGAGCAGTGTTTTCCCATCTGTCAGGCTGAGGTGTAAAATAATCCGCATAGTGACTCAGAATAAACTAGGGATATGGAATCAAACCAAAATCAACGGAATTTTTGATCATTTCTTATCAGGCCAGATAACTTGATCAAATATATATGTAAAATTAGTTTGAGTTGGCCGTAATGGTCCAGTTTTTCTTCCCCTCCGTCAAAGCAGTTGCCGTTCCTATCTACCCTGCACCTTCGTGCGTTGCACGCATTATGAGCTTTGAAGTGATCAGTTCAGTTTATATCATAGCATTTCATTGTACCATATTCACTGCATATATTTTCAAGTACTGTTATTGTAATATTTATGTCGGATAGCAGTGGAAATGTTTATCCTCAATCGTTTATTTCATACGCACCCAAACTTTGCTGCAGCCTGCTAATGAAGCGCAAGCTCGTCCTTCTATCAACAAACCTCCCGTGATTCGCAGAGCAATTGACGAGTACACTGAACCGGAGCAAGCTGAACCACCTCCAAGAAGTCCCGTAAGTACGGAAAGGTCCGAGCCTCGGTCGCTTAGTCCCGTGTCCCCAGTGCCAATCCAGATCCCGTTTATTCCATGGAGATCATTCTCAACACCAGCGACACCCCCTTGCTTGTCAATTGCACCGGTCATGTGTACACTTAATTCCAGACAGGTATTTTGCGCTTAAAACGTTATTTTGTTTCAAAATTTTTGTTTTTTAGTTTTAGGTTAAACAATATCGATGAGAAAATATGCCATCTGAATTTTTGTTACGAATACACTCATTTGAAAGCATTACGATCACCAAATGTTGTGATTTTTCCATTGGGAATGAACCATTGCTTTCACATTATGTCAGTGTTAGACCCCAATCTGGTTTCCATCTTGGCTTATTTGTATATCTGATAGTATACCTTAGCATTGGAGACTTGGATGTGATCATGTTTGAGCATACCAAACGTGAGCTGAAACGCATCCCAGTCAACCACATCGCGGATGAATTTGGAAATATCATACTCCCAGCGTAGCACTGATCATTATGTATATATTATATATTATCTTATAAAAACTGGTGTTCATGTTTATCTTTGTTTGTATATTATGTACTCCTTTAAATGCTATGAATAATTTCCTCAGTACCCTTTTCTATATATTAGTGATACACATAAATAGAGCTAAATCTAACGGATTAAAGTGTACGAATGAGCTCATTATCCCGTTTGACTATTAATTGTTCAACTATATATTTATTTGACTGCCAATAAATTTTTAATTTCTGCTTGTCATGCACCCTAAAATTTATTTACATCCAATGTACTCGATTTATCATCATAGCCTGCACCCATGTTTGGTGAGCAAGTCCGATGCCCTGTTGGGGAACACACGTACATGCATTCGATCTGTGACCCGGTGCATCCCACACCAATTTTGACTGTACCCCCAAATAGCGGTTCTCTGTCAGCCATTGGTCACACTTGCCCTGCTGTGTATTCGAACTCTCCTGCCTATATTCAAGTTCAAACACAAACTCCATGTCTGAGCGGGCGTTATCCTACCCTGATGCCGGTGAGCGACTTTCCTTTGTGGTAATTTTGCCAAATGTCAGGACAAAAGACTCTATTGCCCGATTCGTGGGTTGTTTAACGTTAAAAATGGAGCTAGACGTGTCAAAGATTTATGGTCTATTAGGAAAATGGAACAAGTGTATCTGTTAAGAAAAGTGGACTGTTGCAGGTTCAGCCGTATGTCTTTTGAGAAAATTTCATGAGAAACTAAATTTGACTGGCTAAGTACTTCAGTTGACACAATTACAATCGGTGTTCAGTTTATTGAAACTGTCGGAACTTACTTGGGCTTTAATCAGCGCGTACTTAAGCATGTCAACACGTTTTATGATTATTACAATTATTTTAATCATCATTGTTCGAATAATCAATGTTTTTGGAACGACCTCGGTGTTATTGCATGAATTGGGTTGGGTTGGGTAAATATCATGAACGCTAACAAACGAACGAGAACTGATAATTTATTTTCTATTCAGATGATATTTCTGCAGAGTGATCATCCTACTAGGTTTATTCGTATGCTTACCTTAGCTGGTTTTACATGATGTGATGCGGCGCAGAAACGAGACTTTTTTCAACACGCTGGAGTTAGCATTGTTAACAAACCTGAACGTCATTCGATCATCCCCCAATCTACGACAAAAACTGCAATCCACTTTGGAAACTAAATCTTTTGTTGTTCCTGGATGAAGTGACTGATCGGCTGTGGCGGATTCCAAAAGAAAAATAGGGACGCATTCTATGTCTCATCACTCGCCTCACTTGTGTATTCATTTATTTTAGGTCAATATTACCAGTGATTATTATTATTATTATTATTATAGATGTTCAAAAGCATTCCATTAAATAGACTATTGTCAGATCAACTTCCAGCGGGAGAATGTGCCCAAACAAAGGATGAAAACTGGACTTTTCCCCTTTTTAATGAAATGAATATTTCATTTCACTCAGTGTCACTTGAGGACACCGTTACCGTCACTTTGGGGTACCGTCTGATAAAGTAATTGAGTGAATGGTAGACGTGAATCATAGACGAACTATAGAAGAGGAGCCTACAGAGAGGCGGTTTTTGTGAATGTGTAACTATCTGAACGTGTGCAGTTTATTTCTCTAGGTCCATTCAAAGCAATTTATGTAGTTAGACAAAATGTTTAAGTAGATAAAACATATTGCCTGATCAACCTCATGTTCTCATGACAACTTTGGCACCTGAAAACCGAATATTGGAGGATTTTCAAGGACTAGGTACCGTGACAAATTTCTACAAACAAACCAGAAGGTTTATCAAACCAATCTTTACAACTATAACTGTAGTCAAAACATCTATCAGTCGTGCTTCTGAGAAGGGTCGTCATTACTATCCTGTCTCAAGGCCAACGTGTCTAGCTGGATTACGTCAAATCTATCCGATCTGCGGAAACCGTCGTAGAATCACGGTATTCATTCTACAAAGGTTCGAATTGTGATTTTGGTAAGTAACCGATTTGACGTAGACCAATTGTGAAAAGGTCAAAGTTGTTAATGTAGTTCGGCGGCGTAGCTCGTAGATCAAACATCTCAGAAAGGCATAAGCTGGGTTTGAATCCCAACGTGGCTCTTGATCTTGCCAAAATCCATATGTGAAAAATTGTTTCCGAAATAGGTTTGCCTCGAACTTACTCCCTAAGGTGCAAATGTTGAAATTTTGGCGCAATATGTGGGTTTAGTCGGCTTGCAAGATTAAAAATAAAGGCCTAGTTGTCAGATGTATCACACAGATATGGTGAGTGGACAAAATGAAAATCAAGATTAGCATAGATCGTATGCATCTCGCTCCAATGATCTCATGATCGATGAGTATTTTTTGATCACTTAGGAATTATGAGCACCTCCTAAATATGATTTGCGCATATATAATGGCCATTCACTAAGCTCATTGATCACAGCCAATTTCAGTTCTTACAATCGACGGAAGTGATGGAGAAACTGCAGTCACTAAAACTATCGAAACTATTTGATCAAACGTAAGTGGTGTCCGACTCATTGCCTCCGCGCGTGGAAATACGTAAATGTGTGTATGCTATCTACTTCTGACCTTCTCGTCATGGAAGAGCATTTGACAAGCTATGCCCCAAAAGACTTTCTGAAGTTGAAAAAATAAAACCTGGTACCGCGTATTCCCCCAAAATACTATATCCAAACAGAAATAAGATGTGCACCACTCAGTACTCGTTAACTTCAGCATGAAGGTACGAAAACCCTGGCTATATGGCTTGGGCATGTGATTAGCATTAGCCCCTCCGATTGAAGACTTCGGGACCAACGTAATCGATAACCGGAGACGCTGAATGATACCGCTGTGTATCATGATTAGTGCTACCCACGCATCTACCAAACTTCATTCATTTTCCTTGCATTGTTCAATCAGGGCGGGATCAACGGAGCTACGACAGTCACGACATTAACCAACGGGGTATCATATCCTTGTCCATATCGAATAATTCGAACAAGTTGCAGTAGTCCATGCCTGGCTCCGCGTCACCTACCCATTTCTCATCCCAGGACAATCGTGCACCGGAACCCAACCAACTTGATGATCCCCTCAGGTCATGAGAACCACGTTACGAATCTGACATTCCCTATGCCAGTTGGGTGTTATACTTTACATTTGAACCGAGACTCGGAATCTCATCGGTATTGTCCTGAAGTCATATCAACTCAACGTCGTTCCAGCTCCGCCGTGAATGGTCCACCATCAACCATGGGGGGGTTACCTGAACCATTCTACGAGCGCCCAACGTCCCCAGCACCTTATCCCTTGAGTGTGCCGAACTCCAATCGTGGCACTCATGATGTGAGTTTCCTTCTAGATCTATGTTAGTATAATATATGAGTGTCGCATTTTCTTGTATGGCAGTACAAATAACGAACATTAGTGATTGTGCGATACTTGGAACGCTTCACTGAACATGCCGTCAGAGTTATGATAGTACGAAACTTAAGAATGTATTCAAAACTATACCTCACAGGCATGCACTCGATGCTTAGCATGAGAAATGATCTACCATGATTCAAAAGCATAGAATTGTAAATCAGTTGTTCCCACGCATTTATATGAATACCAACTGGAAAGCTATGCAATCTTTTTTCTAAACAAGTGTTCTGACCTTACATAACTGGTCACCGCCTTGGGTATTTGCAGGAACGGTTGCAGTCCTCAAATGTTCTCCACCTGCATGGAATTGAGTGAATTCTATATCAGAACTATTCACTTTATTCATCATTATTTTAGTAGTAGTACCATCAGCTGTGCATTTCCACTGAACAGGGCGAGTTTACACTAGCAGTTAAGCTGGAAAGTAATCCGTAAGATAGTGTCAATGGCAAAGCGAAAGACGAACAAATTGTTTGGCCTCTACTAAAGACAATGAACGTTTGTCCCGAAACCCTACCTATCTCCTAATATGCTTAGGCTCTTGGGAGATTTGCTGCACACATTGATGTGAAGAGTAGTAAACAGAGGATGAATCCTAAAATCACAACGATTCATTGTTCGGTCACAGAAAACAGCAGCCGGAAACCTGAAAATTGGAGTGGCGAATCACATGAAGTTCAATGGGATAGGCCCGAAGGATATTTTCAATGTGATCCTTGTGGAGGAAAAATTCTCATTCTTCGTCCCGGGTACAACGATCACTGTTGTTTACATTCCCAAGGAATAAGAATAGCTCTCTATGGCATACAAGCTAAAGATATGCACAGCTTGAGGATGCAATAAATGGCGTACTCTGTTCAGTATCACGGGTAGCAAGTATAGCTGTCTGGTCTTCTTTTTAAGTAGACTAACTCCTTGTCCGTACAGTAGTTTCGAACCAAATAAAACACAAGTTAAACAATATTACAATTTCTCCCTCCTTTTTGTAATCAAACCGAACACAAAGGCATCCCCAAGGTCATCCATCCGATACACGAATCACGGAAGACAAACGAGTCATAGACGATCCCATCCGAATTCTCGACGAAGACCTCCGGGTTGACGAATGTACTGGATGAACAAACAGAAATATGTATGGAATACTTCGTGCTTGTGTCTACACCCGACTTTTAACCATTATTTAGTGCACTGTGTTTCTAGTGTGCATGAGACCCACAACAAGTTGTGCGTGTACGATTTGGCCGCGGTGTACACTCACACAAGCCCTCATTACAGAGTGGGGCACACGTCATGTCAATCGTTTTACTTTTCTCTTTATAAATGGGTTGGGCCATTTTCGTACTTCGCAAGCACACGATCAAGGCGAGCAACTGAAAGCACGTAGTCGACGTGGTACAACTGTATGAGACAGCAGTGGATGGAGTGTTTAAATGAACAACGGATACCAATCTCGTGGGATTGCAGACAACTCAAGCCGGTTTCTGTCTACGGATGTAACTGCTCATAATTGTTTAGTACTGATATATCCAGCGACGACAACCGGCACGACTAAGTTAAAGGAGCGATCATGGCGTGTTTCAATTCAGTCGGTTGTCTGGTTTTTTCTCTATTGTTATTTAGGCATCGTGTTTGCTTCATGCATTCGACCTCCACGAGGTGTAATTTTATCAGACGAACTTGTAATCATCAATCCCATAACCGCGAGAACCCACTGAGCTATATAGGATAGCCGGAAGTATTTCATTTCCGCTAATGAAAAAAAAAACAGGAAATGCATACGAGTGAACCAGGGGGCATTAGGGCTGCTTAGTGCGGAAGTTCAGTCAATCCATGTGATAATGGCAAAGGCCAAGCCCTTATGGAGTGGCAGTAGTAGGGTACAAATGATGACTCAACCGATAACTATCTTTATTCTTTTGAACTCGTCCGCATTCCAACAGCAGTCACTGTGATGTATGAGAAAATTATATGCGTAAGCAATAGCAACTGCGGCTCGCAACAAAGCCCACCCAAACCGGTTGTTGCAGAACAAAGAAAAAAGACAACCGTTACATACGGGGAAAGCATTTATTGTACCAGGTACACCCGGTAGGACCATTTCGACACTATAGGTTCATAGATTCAAATGATGCATGAGAAAAAGAAACATGATGACGCAGCGTATGTTACACATTATACAAATGTGCTCAAGTTAAAACGGGATTTGACAAATAATGGGACCGAGAAAGTGAAATTCAAGTCCGAATGGACTTGGCATACTGGCGCACCGCCCGCTCCTGATCACAGTCGATCGATCGGGGTCGAAGACGCCGCAACTCTCTTATTGCCTTGTCTCCATCCCATCCATTTTTCATGACCAAATAGCATGCTAATATGGTTCCTGCACGTCCCTGGCCGAGTTGACAATGAACGCCCACTTTCTATCGTTCGAAAGAAAATTAGAAACAAAACAAAACAAATAACCAAGATAGTTGATGTGCTCTAATTTTTACTGCTTTATTTAGCATGCTTTCTGTTGATCAACTAGTTGCGAAGTAAGAAAACAATTACAACTGATGCTTTAACTGTAGCGGTCCGATGGACTGGGATTCAAAATCCAGCTAGCAAATAAAGTAGCCACTGATACATTAAATTCCCTTTCCTCGCATTCCGAGGTATGAACGGAAACCAATCCGACGTTTAATCACAGCAGATAAAATAAACTCGCTGTGAACTGCTGTCAGTGGTGGATCGTAGCTTATACCGTAACGAGAAGTTGAAACTGGGGCATCAAAATGAAACTGTGGATCACATGGAGCAATTATCACCATATTTGGACCTACTCTCCTCGTGAGCAACAAAATGCCACCACACAAAATGACACCCGCGCTGTCCTCGCAGTTGAGCGGAAGTTTGTCATCGTATCTGCAACGATTAGTGTATACCAGTTCAGTTTTTACAACCATAAGACAAGCACTTTGAGTGATGTCCTTTGGATGTCCGTTACGATGAAACAGGAGGGGTAGGGCAAGAAGGTTGAATTAGAGTCGAAGAGAAAACGGAGAAACTCAGTAAACCAGGGTTGCAAATAACTTGAGAAAATACACTGACATGTAACTCAGTGTCTCTAGGGGTTGATTACAATGATCTCGAGGTATCCAACCAGGGGAGCTATGTGACATTTGTGACTGAGTCTCCTGGTTAGGGGTTTTCATAACCAGGTCTTATTTTAACCACCCTTTGTCTCTTTCCATCCGCCTCCTGCTTCGGCCAACATCGCGCGCCGTGGAAACCTCTCCGGTAGCCTGCGTAACATAAGCCCCAACCAACGTAATCCATGGAGGTCGACTACTTGCTCCAGTGCACTATCGCGGTTACCTAAAATTCTGCATCTAACCTCAGCATTGCTCATCCAATTGTCCCACCAGACTTGTGCAATGCGACGCAGACAACGGAGTTCAAACACCGATAATATATTTTCATCCCGTTTTCTTAATAGCCAAGTTTCCGCGCTGTATAGCAGAACTGGCCGAACTGCTGCAGCATACACTCGACCGTTCATTGGCAGCCGGAAGATGTGGCGCCACAGATATCGGCAAATGCTAATCGAGCCTTCTGTATGCGAGTTGACACTTCATCCGTGATGCGTCCACCGAGTGAGATAGAGCTGCCAAAATAAGAAAACTTGTCAACTTGCTCTATTACTTCCCCAGTTAGAGTGAGACTGGATGTTAGACCAACCCAATCTTGTAGCAACATTTTACACTTTGAAGGTGCAACACGCATATTAAACACTCAAACTATCCAGGAAAGCTCACAACTTTCCCAATTGGCAGTACAACACAGCCTACTGGAGCAAGTGGTTGGTTGGGGCATGTGTTACGCATGTCTCCAAATAGGCTGCCACGGCGAACGATGTTTGCCGAGGCAGGTAGTGGGTGGAAGAAAGCCCAAGGTGGTCAAGCTAAGACCTAACATGAGAGTTTGAAAACACTAACCAGGAGTTTAGGTCACACAGGTCCCGTTAGGCTCCCTGGCTGGGGACCCCGAGGTCATGGTCATCGATGGTTAGAGATACTGAGTGATATGGATGGGTGTCGTAAACCGTGGCGTTCATGCATTTTTCAATTTCCCTGTATCATTAATCCACTGAACTTTTCAATTTTCTCTTCGACCCTACTTTCAACCTTTCCTGTCTTTCTCCTAATGTTCATCCAAATGGGTAGCCGAAAGATAGCAACCCAAACCGGCGCACCATAGTGCATCGCTAAAGGTTATGCAAACTGAAACTGAAACAACACAGTCTGGATAACCCAGATCAGACAGCCTTTGTGTTCTAGAATTTGACGAAGAGTGATGTGGTCGATACAACCTCGGCCAGATCTAAAGCCAGCCTGGTTAGCACGTGTGTACCGTTCACGTGCGGCAGACAATCGATGGAATATAATACCAGCGAAAAATTTGGTGCAAATTTTGATTAAACTAATTTTCCTTTAGTTTTACAAGAGGATCTGTCACTTTTGTTGTTAGTTGGTAATGAAAACCGATTCACACCATTCTGTTGGAGCCCGTTCCCACTCTTACATTGAGCCCCTGAGTTTTGTCCACTCCAAGACTAACGCCGAACATCTATCCTCAAAAGCCGATGACAATAACCCGTGTGAGCCGGGGGCCTTATGCCTTTTGGGATAACGTATTTTCCCAGAACCCTCTATTTCAGATGCGGGACTGGCATCAACTGGGAGTACTTGAGCAGTCGAGATGGGGAGTGATAGGTTAGAGGTCGATGGGGGCCAGTTGAACCGAACTTCGAAATGCTCAGCCCATCGATCAAGACGGTGTTGCTGATGATAACGGTATATATATATATATATATATGCCTTTAAATTTGCTCAGACACAAGACTTGTTGGTTGAATAACGATACGGAAACTGGTAAAGATCACGATTAGTTAGCACTAAGAAATATTACATGTCTTTAGCGAATCTTATGTGCACCACATGGAGAGCATCTTTTGTTGCATCAGTAGGGTGATAGATGCCCCCCTTTCATTTTCAGGGGACAGATATAGGATGGAATACAATTAGCGGAAGGAACTCACGACCACTTCTCACAATGCTTGTCTAAGAGCAGATAGAGCAATTTACTTTTACGTTGCGGTCTAATCTTCATCAAATGGCAACAGAGTCCGATGTTTACCAAAAGGTTTATATATAAAATCTTGATGATTATAGTGATCGTCTTTTTCTAAAGACCAATTCATCATTCCTCAAAAAGTACTAAAGCCTAATCATCCTTGATTCCATTATGTGCGGTGTTCGAAAGTTCCATCTTGGGCCAATGATTATATATGATTACATAAACCAAGACAGAACATGACGTGTCAATCGACCCAACTGGGGAAAAGCCACATTAATTAACACGCTCAACATTCCTACACTAAAATACACNCCTCTATTACTCTCTACCTCCGATTAACGACCTTAAATCGAGACAATGGCTATCATGATGTAAACATTTTCCCAATATATGATATGTACGAGCATGACTACGAATATCCGAAAACAATTGTTCGCTCACCGACTCGTTTTATCGATTATATATGTATAGACACACACAAAGTAGGTCAGACTCCATTGGCTTCTCAATGAACTGATTCGAGATAGGCCAACTTTGAAGAATCATCATATCTTATAGTTATGTGGTCGATTCGGGTCAACTTGCCCGTTGACCTATTGTAACGAGAAGGCGAGCTGGCTGAGAAAACGTCTATTGATCCAATTCTTTACCATTTACCCATTTTCCTTGAGGACTCTGATTGATCCGAAAACTGTCATTCTTCCTCTCCAGAATGGTGAATGGCCCCATCCATCGCTGCTTGAACTTTCCGGTCTCCGGTCCTGTTGTTTCGGGTCTGCCTTGGTTCTTAACTTTTACCAGCTGTCCCGGTACGAACGACTGCCACTTTTGTGATCGGTGTTCTTTGTTGTACCTTGGCCTTGTTGCGTTGCTGGGTTTGCCTGGTTTTCTCAACTGCTTCCCTCTCCAGCTTGTCTCGCTCTTTCGTGGAAAGCTGTTCACCGGATCTTCTGAGAAACGCATCAAGAGGCACTCTGGGTTCTCTACCGTATATGATTTCGAAGGGTGGTATCTCTGTTGTAGAATGAGATGTTGTTCTGTAGTTGAAAAGGATTTCCGGTAGGCTTCCTTCCCAATCACCGCGATGGTTATTAAGCCATTCATTTATTGTTCTGTTGAACCTTTCAGTCATTCCATTGGCCTGCGGATGATAGGGGGACGTTCTTGTCCGTTTGATGCCCCAGTGCTCTAAGGTCTCCCGAAAAATCTTGGATTCGAAATACGGTCCCTGGTCGGTAATGACATTTTCCGGGATACCGAATCGTGCAACCACGTTGTTTATAAATATCCGAGCAACCGTTTCTCCTGTTTGATCTGATCTTCTCGTTACACTATGACACCACGTTACCGTTCATCGAGAGCTATCTGGAAATTCGGTGCTAAGCTAAGAACAACCGATGATCCGCGCAGAACTGAAGTGGTCGATCACCATTGTCCGTTCACTGGGAGAACAGAGTGAAACGCTCTTCCTACACGGGCCTTGGAAGAGTTTAGTTCTCCAATCTGTGCATTAAAATCACTTGCCAACACAATTATATCACAGCTGAGGCTCAGTTGGATGATCTCGCTAGGTTTGTCGTGAAATTCATCTTCTGGCGAACTGGGACTGAAGTTGGTTGGTGCACATGCAGAAATGAACGAGCACCTTTTGGTGCCGCATCCCTTCTGAGCACTAACTGAACCCTGGAGTCACACTGAGCACAAACGACTATTGACTTGCATCTAATCGATCAGTGAGGTCTCAGCTTCGTTGTTTAGCATGATGCCTACTCCATTCTGACCCAGTAAACGGGATTCATCGTCTCCTGATGTGTGATGTAAATACCTAGAGGACAGACTCGGTGCATCTAAGTGGCTTATAATACTAGTGTCTGATAAGCAGCAGACAATAATTTCAAGAGTCCATTGCATGAGTGAGACATACTTATGAATTTACCTGCACGAGTGAACCGAGCACTTACATGAGTTTACAACTGGCTCAACCTTATTGGTAACATCCGCCCTGAAACGTTTTACCATCAGTTATCTATTTATACATTTTTACATACGGTTGAGTTCAGACTGTGTCAAACAAATCACAGTATATTAATCTTTATAAAAAAATTCATTATTTGCTAGTGAACGCGATGCTGCTAGATCACCCAAGCCAAAGCTGGTGAATTTTCCTAGGGAGTTCACAACCAACGCCTTCGGCTAGCCAAAACCCAACCCTCAAGGCAGTGAGGCGATGTGAGAACCACAGCCTATTGGGAGCCGGTGTCCAGTTCATCGAACCACGCATCCTTCGGACGGGGTCAAACGTTCCAGATGTGCAATACACCTTGACCCCCAATTGAGTCGACGAGCACTGCCGCGACCAGGTGTGGGTGTGGTTTGTACGCCTCTTCTTGGTTGGTTCGAAATCAGAGCGTTTAGCTAACTCTATTAAATGAACTGACAGGGGGTCACCGACTCGGTTATAGCCTCGGATATTGGCTTTTCATTTCACTTTAGTGGGAAAACACTGCCATGGGAAAGAAGGGAGTAGGGCTTCCTCTGCAGAGGCTATTTGACACACTTGGTTGTGTGGGAGCATTTCACGAGGTGGAAGGGAGGAATACCCATCCGCAACCCGAGAAAATCACCCCCAACCATACTGAGGCTTTCGGAGGTGAACATCGGCTACCGCGCATGTTTTTCAGAACTATCAAGGCCGAATCACTGATATATAATGAACAGGTATTCCCCTGGAGTGTTGTACATTGTTGTAAACACTGGAAAACCTTCGCGTTGACCTTCTTTGTTTTTGAATCTAGGTCGGCGGTTGCAGAATTGAAACTGGAATTTTGAAGGTGTGATTTTGCAAGACATGAAATCCCCCACCAGAAAGACCCACAGAAAGGACTTTGAATTCTACGCCTAGGCCTTTCAGGTATGGTCGATCTTCGGCTAAAGAAACTTGATTTTGTAGTGCGCTGGGTTACAGAGGTGCCAAGCCGTTACACCACGTGAGCTCACATCATGAAAACAAATATCGACTGCCGGTGTTCAAACGCCACTGCATCACTCGAATCTGGAGAGGGAAGGAACCGGACAAGAAGTGCTGAGGTTGGACGTAGAGTTTTGGCGTTTGCGGTCATCCACTGAAGAAGTGGTCTATAGACTACGCTGTATTGAGCATGTCATCAAATAGGTTGCCACGGCCCGTAATGTTTGCCGAAGCAGGAAGCTGATGGAAAAATGTCAAGGGTGGTCTCAAAAAGAACTGACATGAAGGTATGAAAACCCTAAACAGGAGACTGGTTACCAAGTCCTGTTGGGCTCCTTAGATGGGAAACCCGAGATCATGGCAACCGGTGTTTAGAGACTAGTTGACATGGGTGCACAAATTGTGGCGCTCCTACATCTAC
>UZAN01045372.1:15058-32753 GCA_900618425.1 Echinostoma caproni
CCGCACTACATGCGAATGCCGTCAAGCCGGCATTCCAACAGTCAGTCAGTCGATCAACCAATCGATCGATCAATCAATTTAAGCACAGGAATTTATGTTGACAAAATGTTGAAAAATAGTTCTCGTAGCACGGTTGAACTGAATTCCATTTTGCCTGTTCACCGAGCTTGGCAATTTGTTTTCCGTACATCAAGGACGTTTCGGAAATGACAGCAAGACTGCTCAGATCGTATGGAATCTAGGTCACCCACAAACCGATCGCCCGTCTAAGGGGACTTCTGTCAAAGGAGAGAACAATGGAGAAGGACAAGAGCAGCGTCATCTGTAAAATAAACTGCTTCATTCCATGAGAGTAGAGAAAAGTATTGATGAAATTTCATGATTCACAATTCTATAGTGCAAAGATTCTCGCTGCCGCTTTGCTATTTCACCCCTCACTCACTCCTCATCAAAACTCGTTCTGTTTTATCCATTTTGTCATCTCAGGCAAAACGGTCAGTCTTGTTGTCATAATTCCAGTTTTGTCTTTTTCCTCAACTAATTTTCACACCGGACTCTATTTCCGCCCAACCTCATGTAATTATGTTCTTCCCGTATCTAATAGTTGTTTATTTGTTTTTCACAAAAAACTTTGTCATTGCGAATAAAAACAGTGCTGCATTCCATCCAAAGGTCAGTATCACGGAATGCACAATCTCCAGGCTGGAGTTCACTTCTTCGGAGTCAACCTCGGGCGTGATTTTTGTTTTAGAAAGCAATCAGAAGATTGGTCTGTTACTCGATTCCTTGTACTTAACACCAGTTAGTGCATTGAAGTTCCATTTAGTCTTAAAACCGGTCCCAGTTATCTTTAATTAGTTGATAACCTCCCTGATCTTAGAATTAACAATCAAGCATTCTCAAATCTGTATCTGTTAAATACTTCGGTGTCACCCTTACCCATAACCAGTCTTGGTCTGCTCCAGTCATCAACGTTTTCACAAAAGTTCGGAAACTGTCTTTCTATGCTTACAGGCTCAGAAAACTGGCCGTATCATATAATCTTCTTTTTAAATTTGTGATTGCCTACATTCTTCCACACTGGCTATACTGCTCCCCGATTTTTATCCCGGGTCGGAAAGAACAAGACTTCTCTTTATTTTCAAGATCCCCTAAACTTTTGTCTCGCTACAGTGGAGCTGATAAGTTGATTTCTTTATTTCCAAGCATCTTGACGCTTGTGATACATTCATTGACAGGATAACGCATGATTAAGGGCACTGTCTGCATCAAAATGTCGTGAAAGCCCTGTCGATTCCTCGGACACGCTCCAAATATCAACTCCTTCCTGCGTGGACTTTCACATATCGAAAACAGTGCAACTCCATACCTAGCTCGTTTACTAGTAAATCGTCAGCATATCCTCACCTACCTCAGGGAAAACACTTGACCTAATTTTTCTCTCATTTATTAAAGTGTAGAATTTATTATACTGTTTTTTTTTGCTTGCAGTTGTTTTACCTATCCACTGTGAAAATCGTAAATTGCTAAAAATTCACCCTTTGGGTGCATAAAGCTTTTCTTGACTTGACTTGACTTGACATAGCAAACAATGAAAAGTTTTTCGTGACAAAAATACAAGTTTCAGGTTACCGTATTTACACACAAACAAATCTGGTACTTCCGAGCTGCGTTTCGTACGGGAACACTTTTTTCTGCTATGTGTATGAGTAAAACACTTCGGGGCCTTGATAGCTCGAAATGGAAGTGTTTATTTCCGGACGTAGGGGGGGGGGAGTGACTTTTGGTTTTAAAATCAGTTGGAGACCGAGACGATATATTCGCTCGGTGCAGATAACCGCTTGTCGAGATGACTCGCAAAGATCAAACAATAGACCCTTTTTCAACAAGATTGGTGGGTCCCGGCGCGCGCCTAATGTGCAACAGTGTGGAATTTGCAATGAATAATCCAAATGGGCCTAACAGCTGCACTGTTTACGATAATAAATGCTAATAGCGCAGGTGTATTCCTCAGCACCGCAGACAGGAATGTTTGTCCCAAAGCGTGAACAACACATATGCCATTAAAAGAATTATTTGAAATCTCGTGGCATCGTTTTCTCAAACAATCCTGATACCTCTCGGTGAAACTCATGAATGAGCCCGAGTATTATTTTAAACTTAACCAAGCTTCTCATGTTTTAGTTCTCAAGGGACTGAGTAATGGCTTTTTGTTGTCGGCGTGCGGACATGCGACTCGGTCGCCGGGTTCACTCTCGGTAATAAACTCGATGGGGATCGGAGTAATGGGCTTGCTACGAGGAGTCAATCATATATTGGGGATGGATGGCCGTGACCTCGAGGCTAGAGTTGATAAAACAATGTTTTCCTCTGTGATGAAATTAGGCCTGTAGTCTTGTATTTCCCCGGGAACGCACCGGGCGCCAGAAATCGCACTGAAATCATTCAGCTGAATTGTTTCAGTTTTTTTTCAGTCATGTGTTATACTATTTTCTACACCTGTCTCTCTCTCCCATGGTGGTGGATGGATTTCGAATATTTTTCACCCCAAAGAGGGAATTTAGAAGCGCGATCACTGCACTCAGTTGTCTGATACATTTGTCCTTCAAAGTGGATGAAACGACTATCATGTGAAATTAAATGATGTAACTTGAAGTCACCGCGGTTTTGCTCCGCCCTCAGATTTGCCTTGTGTGATTCTAACCTAGCAACAAAATCTTGAGTTGACATCATTGTGCCTGGATTTTAACGATTCATTTCAATCCGGCTTCCATTTATTGTGTACTCGATGAAAGGGAAAATTTCGGGGAGAGCAGACACTGTTTGCAAAAACATACACACACCGACGGAATTTCGCATACGAAACAAGAGCGGAAGATAGATTTATTATCGGAACAAGTGCTATACCTAGTCCGCAAATTTTGATCCCTGCCAAAACGCGCAGTTCATCTCGTTTGGATTGGGTCCTGGTTCAGAAAATCCATTGAAGCTCTTCTTGTCTCAACTATCCATTCAAACAGAGTCATTTCCGTTGGAATCAACGATGCGTTCAGTATTGATCGCCAGATCAGCGGTTGCCTTGTTTAACCGTTCCGGTTGCAGGATCTTGTCTATTTTTTGTTGTTGTGCAAATGGATGTTTGCCTACTGAACTTTTCACAATTGCCGTACAAACTTCAAATGTGCCAAACATCCAGTTGCACAATTAACCTTGTCTTAGAAGCTCCTTTGGTCGACTCTGGTGAATTCTGAGGAAAACCTGTCAAGGCAGTTAGCTTACATGTTAATTGGTGGATGTCATATGCCTCTGTAAATTGGATGGGTAATTCGAATGTGAAAAGATCAGTGCTATTTTTTTTCTGGTCCCAGTTCCTCTGATAAGCCGATACAGTTTGGTTAAATATTGAAAAATTCGGAAATTAGCACATTCAAAAGGTTGAATCTAGTTGACAAATAAAATCGCAAATCAAACGATATTGCTATCCTGGAAATTTCGCCAGAGAAGAATCTAAATGATTATGTGAAACACTGCAGAATCAGATGAATTAATGGATAGATGGTGGCATTAAAGATGATTAAATAGAACGCAAAGGCGAAGTTTTGCGTGGGATGAGCGAAAAAGTCCGTTGAATAAGAACAACTGTCTAGTCCTTGCCTTGTTTTTTCCAGATTAGACAAACTTTGTATCCCCGGCAGGACTCGAACCTCGGCCTCAGAGTGGAGGCGATTACATTCGGGGCATGTGGCCATTTAATTCATTCCAGTCATTGCGTTGCAGGTTTTGTTCCTATGTACTACGGTCACGCCAGGAACATGTGCAGTAACATTTCTATATAAATTGAAAAATTAATGTCAAGTTTTATCCTCTGCACTAGCCCGGTTTTTTTTAAATACATCCATTTCAGTTTATTGGGTCACTTTTCAGCCGGGCATATTTTCTTCTTTGGGGTTGACAAATCTAACCGACAACCGGAACATTCACACCTGTTATTCGTTCAAACACCCAAACACTGTTTCGTTATCACATACATTATTTATCAAACGGAATAGGAAACAGGGTTTGAACTTACTGTTTTCCGGGTCAGCATAGATCCGAATTGTGAAACAATTACAATTTGATGTGAACGAAAAACGCGTGGATCCGCCAACTTGAATAGTCTTCTTCTTCAATTGGTTGGTTCTCAAACGATCAACCAGTGCCTACAAAGCAACAACTATGATTCGTGTAGCGCTTTGTGTGCACTCCGGACATCAGATAAAGGAACGAAAAATGCTCAATGCGACGAACACAAATCAGGTTTATCGTCTATCTTCCTTTTTATTCATTATATATATATATATTGAGTGTGTTCTCTGTGCAATCACCAATTTCCAAAATGATGATCTCCACTGTACTGTTTTACCAAATGTGCCATCGCATTTTGAACCTTATGCACCGCTGATGATACCCAGTCAAGGACGAAACACCCGCTGTCCATTGCGCTTTGTTCACTGCACTGAATACAAAAGCTCATTGCAATTATGCAAGTGAAGCGTGAATTGGAAAGCTAGAAAGCACTGGACAGCTGTTTCGACCTGGTTGGGTCTCATCAGCAGTGCACAAATCCATCGACCCGAACCCGGAACCTCACAGTCAGAACGCAAGCATGCTACCCACTCGGCCACCGGGCAGCTGATCAGACCGTTTCACATTTCAAATATACACGATATGGCACAAACCATCTTTGCAAGCTTATTGAGGGCCACAGACTTTCCTCATCTCAGCATTAGCCTCGGGGGTCCTGCCTGTGCGGTTGCCAACTTCCGAAACCGCATTGCTCTCTATTTGCCATAAACACAACGAATTCCCCTTGGCAAATGATCCAAATCCTCCGTTAATCACCTGAAATTAGGCAAGTGTGGGACAATGTGGCGATCCAGGCCTACACGATGGCGCCTACCCTGGAGCGTCGCGTTACAGTGTTAGGACATTTGCGATCAATCAAGTTTGAATGCCGACGTCAATGACACGTGTATGGCTTCTGAATACATGTCATTGGTGGATGGTGCCAGCCAATCTAAGTCAGTGCAGGCAAAAGCAATATTATGCAAACAGGACTGCAATCCAATTGGTGGAAGTCCATATAGCTAATAATACCCCTTATTAGTAGTACATATTATTTAATCACCTTCATTCCTTCCAATAAATGAGCTATCGCTTACTGCCAGTTCTGTGTCCTTATCCTCGCGGCTCGTTCTCGTGGGGCATTGCGAGCTCGTGTCATTGTGGTTCAGTGTTTCTGAGATTCAGTTCGTGATAGCGGATTATTGATTGCTTGGTTGGTGTTCCGAATTCCGTGCGTATTACTACGGCTACTCCAATCATTACAGACAGCTTGGGGGAATCAGCAAAAGACTATGATGATGTGAAACTTACTCGTTTAAAAAAAAACAGACACAGACCATGGGGCTCGCGAAGGCAAGTAGGTAAGATAAGGTAAGGAAGCGAATAACGTCAAGACTGATCGATAAATCAGGCACAATGCCCAGACTCGACAATTGGGATGAATCATCGTATGAGTCGATTCAGTCTAGGCCTTTGATATCCTACTGAGTATATTCCATTGGGGTCGTAATTCCCTTGAATAACATCGAGTCCTTTGAAGCAAATGCGATTGCCTACGTGTTGGACAAGATACATAACCAACGGATATACGCTGTGCAGGACTGGCATCCAGAGTGAAAAAGCTGAGGCTTCTCACTAATCAATAAAGCCGTATCACGCAACATGCCTGTTGCACGAGTTTCATCAAATAGGAATACCGTCAACCGCCATTGCACCCGAATACCGACACCCGCCGTTATGTAATTGAAAGTGTCCAATTCGTTCTATCCCCGAGGCTTTAACACATCCCTGATGAACGAATCATTGCAATCGAATCCGGTGTTTGCTGAGACCTCGCATCTCATTTGATGGTGTCCGTAAGGCTATTATTTTCACCTCGATGTGTTTGTGGCTTTGGTTGTCACAAGTCACCGATTGGACCGAATCCAGTACAGTCGGAGTGAAGTGATTCTCCCATAGATAAATAAAAAATGAAGTACCGAGCCTTGTGTTCTTTATTGTTGAACGAGTGTATCCAAGACGAGAATAAACGAACCCGGCCCTAACTGACCTCATCCGGCAACGGAGCGAACGGAGCGAACCACGTCCAGATGGATGAATAGATCGGTGACCATGCTCAGAACTGAGTGTTGGAATGAAATTTCGCATGCGGGGATTCATTCTAGGTCATCAATAGACCAGTGAATGAGTACCATCGTGGTTAAGGTTCTTTTGAATAGCATCGGCTAATTTGGACCAATTGCAATTGCCCATATATTTCTGGCATTTTAAACGCACACTTGAACAAAACACTTCACAATGGACACAGTGAAAGATTTATGAATAATTCACCTGAATAACATTTCATTAATTTTTCATTTTTATTTCCGTTCATTGAAAACACAATCTGATAAAACTTTCGGGAAAGGAGAAGCGGCCCATCGAAGGGCTGTCAGACAGCACACAATCAGGACAGTCAGATGGCGGTGATGGCCGGGAGATTCGAACACACCCAACAGGAGATCACTAGCTAGCAGAGATTACATTTTTCCACTGGAATCAGCCAACAAATTCTATTCGCCATACCGATGACAACAACCAATGACCTACAGCTTGTCCCTTTGTTACTCAGCTTTCTCGTAAAGGTTCTGATCGTTATTGTTGTGTCATCCTCTATCGTCATGATCCGTGAAATACTACACCTAGGGGAGTTGGTCAAAAATCCCTGGTTCGAAACCAACCAAGAAGAGGCACACGAACCACTCTCGCCCATACCCTTCCCAGTTGTGACAGTGGTCACCGGCTCGATTGGGCAACGAGGTGTATTGGGCACTTTGGGTATTTGACACCGTCCAAAAGGTGTATGATCCATCCGATTAACCGGACGGATTGCGGTTTTCACACACTGCCCCGCTGCTTTGCGGGTCATGTTTTGGCTAACCGAAGGCTCCGGCTGTGGACTCCTCAAGAAATTTCACCTGCCTTGGCCTGGGCAACCTGGCAGTATTCACCCCGTTTTGCAAATCATGGAATGTTTATCTTTTTCCCAAAGATTATTGATCAGGGATACCAAAAATAGTAGTCTGTTCTCATGACTCCCAAAGTATTCCTCGCCGTGTGTAAAATTATAGGAATGCCCATTACGTAACATCCAAGCTGAATCATGTTAACCAAAGATCCGGTTGTCGTACAAGAGACTAGCGGTCACCAGCATGCATTGACAGCCATGGAGAAAAGCGTTCAAAATGCTCAGTTCTTGGTCCTCGTTGAGGCAATAATCGATAATCAATGATGGAGACTGTTTCACGGATGAATGGTTGATTGAAAATCCGCGGTTATTCAGGCGGATGAGTACAATTATACGCCCGGATAATGCTTGGAAATTCCAAAGCAACGTAATAAATTTTACAACCAAAATGGCTGGGTCAGAATAAAATGAAACGCCCCTTCTGGAAGAAACTCCGATACTCGGTGGAGTAAATTGCCGACTGGTTTTATGCCTCCATTAACAAATACTAGCAAACGAGTAAATAGTCAGTTTTGTATGCATTTTTTGATGTACCTTTAGTAACATACAATCTGGAATTTGGTTGTTTCCCCTCATCACATACGAAATTTAGTCATGCCAATTTTTTTTCTCCTCTTCCAGGTAACTTTCAGTGTTTAGTTGGAATATGGGATTCGAGGATATACAGAAATCATGAAGTCACTTTGTGTGTTTCAGTTGACGCGGGGGTTGACGTGAAATTTGGTTCCATGATTTTTTGTGTGAATCTTCTCTTTTACAAGTGTAGCATCACGTGACTGGCTGCGGTTAGAAGTGCAGTGGCGCGATAGTCGTAGTAGTTTGATGTGGATGAACCTGCCACTTGTGAGGATCGATACGCCAGAAAAGCGTTCACTAGTAGACCTCGGTCTCATGTGTCAACGATGGTTGCGAACATCTGAGGATAGGAGAACAACACACACACACACACACACACACACACACACACACTCGGGAGACGCGGAATGATTCGGGTGACATTCGGGGATTAATGTATCTCTTAAATGATCAATTATTGTTGCTCAGATGTTTACGACGAAATCCGGTGGTGTTTCCGAACAGTGTGTGTGTGTGTGTGTGCACGTCTAAACGGTCAAACCACCGTGTTCACTCATTGACGGCATTCCCTCACCGGCGCGGAGGGGGAGGGATGGAAGAATGGGGTGGGGGGGGAGGCATGCTGTTGTGTGTGTGTGTGTGTGTGTGTGTGTGTAGAAAATAGTCTGGACTGAGAAAATGTGTTCATCTTTTTCATGGATTATATAACGATGCCTTTTTCAGGTAGAGTTAAACAGCCAATCAAAATTAAAGGTAGAGGGAGGGGTTTCAATACAGAAATTGGGAAAAATCGGACAGTGTTGATAGTGATAATAGTATCCGAACACACATGTTTCGACGCGACACTTTGATTGACCGTATGCGCCGCATGCTCGTGGTTCACCAATCAGGCCCAGCATCCCATTTTTAGTTGAACCGTACGGATTCGCTCCACGACAAAATCATTGAACCGCAATGAAGTCCGTTGAACAACTGTTGTGACATGGTAGCTGGCAACCGTGATAAGTCAGTGTTCGACAGACTGTCCAAGTTACGAGCATGGTAATTCTTGGTGGGCGCACGTCCATCTAAACGAACATGGAAAAACAAAGAAGTTCCGGTGGATCAATACAAAATATTGGCACCTATGGTATGTCAGACGAGGTCCAGGGAAAATGAGAAATCTAAATGCATTTGATGCATTTTATGAGATCCCTTTCATCCGTACCTAATCTAACTCGGAGTTCGTCACATAAACATTTCTTCTTGAGTGAGCATCGGTCTTCTGAAAGTATGACAATAGCCGGGTTGTGAGTTATTACTCACATTTGTAAATAGTTTGCGCTTACCAAGAAGCGCGGTTGATGAATTTCCACGATATCCGTGAATGGATCAAAGGACTGACAATCACCGAACAAGAGATCATCATGAAAGTACTAACCAACTAGTTAGCGCAAGTGAGATGTTTTGTTCTGTGTGATATTATTTATTACTGCCCGCAAGCTGTCATTTGGATAGATATCTTTCCTCGACAAGGCACTGACCTTTCGGTTTAACAAAGATCAAGGTCAGTCAAAGCTAACCTTTATTATAGGAATTACTTACGAGCTGATGTTTCTCTTTTCCCCGTTAGGATATTTACACATTTGAATCGTTTCACGGCGAAAATGAAGTTACATACAGTTCCAGGTAGGAGATAATAGAGAATGCGGGTCTTTAATGAATTTGCGTTTGCTTTTAGTGGTGTACGAATATGAGATCTGTCAAGGTTTCATCGAGTCTCCGCTTGGAAGATTCAATAGTTAGTGCACAAACGACGTGAGATGGAAAGGTATTCCAAGTACTGAATAGTCTGTAAAAGGTTGGCGCTGTCATTCCAGTCGGCACTTGGGAATAAGCAATTTGAAACGGTGTCCCCTAAGGTGTACATTGTTCGATAACATGAGGAGCTACCGACATGGATGATTTGGGTTCTGCAGTATTTGATACGTCAAAATCAAGTGTCCTCGAATTTGGCGTTCCTGAGCACAATATAGTCCCAATGATCGTAATCTCTCCTCCTCGGTGAGGTAATGCAATCCCTTGATCATCTTGGTGGCAATTCTTCGTGGACGTTCCAGCATCTTACGATCATGTTGCAACTACGCCCTCCAATCTTGGATGGCTTACTCGGTGTAAGCTTGAATGTACGCTGATAGCAAACGAGGGAACAGTGCTGGTGGTAGTGGTAGTAAGTAGTAGTAGTAGTAGTAGTAGTAGTAGTAGTAGTAGTAGTAGTAGTAGTAGTAGTAGTATCAACAATTGCACCACTGAAAATCGAGCCTACCACGTACATCATTCACACCGGATACCCAGATTGTTTTACTCAGACTAAGGGAACGGGGTCCTACTTTACCGTAACCACGTGCATTTTACTTGCACTGGTGTACATATCACATTTGCTCATTTCCTTTTCTGTTATCGATTGTTCTCGGTTACCAACACATGAATCGGATGAGCACAAGGGGCAAAGGGATCACAGAGAGTTTTGCACATACTCCATTCCCAGCGCTACGTAAACGGGATAATTTAATGCCGAACGCAATTTTCTTCCACACGAGTAAGCTAAAGGATGCAAACAAACGTCCCTGTGATGAGATCATTGTATTCTTGTCCAGCAAAAGCTAAAGTTGGTGAAATCTGTGACAATAAGTTGAGCTCAAAATGATCAAAATGATCTTTATGTCATACTTGCAAATCGTTACTGCAAAAACTCTGTTCACAAAGCTGCTTCAGATTAATCAATAAGATCATATATTCTTCCCTCAGGGTGAGTAAAGTTTTACCTAAACCGAATGATGGTCCCTGGCTCGTCAGTTGACCATTTATTTTCTGTACGATTCTATACAGCTGTAATGGTTGATTCAATGGAATGATACAGTCCACACAAACTTAGCGGATTTTTTTGTTCCAATAACTGGTTGGTATACGGAACCGATTTTTGCCCCCCCCAACCCCCTCTTTTCTGCGGTCTGTCTGTCTGTCTGTCTATCTATCTGTCTGTCTGTCTGTCCGTCTGTCCGTCTGTCTGTCTGTCTCTCTCTCCCTTGCTGGTTCACAGTCATATTGATTGAGTTACAGGGACGGTGATGTTGATGGTGGCGGGGGAGGGGGCTGTTACATTGTTCGTACGCTGTAAATTATTCGATCTGTTGACCAAAGACCTCATTTATTGCTGATTATTTGAATTTATTTTTCAATTCAACCGAGTTTGCAATCTCGCGACAAGAATCAATCGAACGTGTTATGCATTGCTCCGAAAGTGAATTGCTTGTAAGTACTAGGCATAGGTTACATAACAACCAGAAGACCTGGTCTCTAGTTTCTGAATCCAAACCCCCTCCCACCCCGCTCCCCCGCTCNGAATGAATCGATGCGACACGTGAAATAGTTTTGCCTGGCTTGGTCGATAAATTTTGCGTTTCAATTTAGTTACAGCTCACAAATGGTATCTGATTTGATTCTATCCAACCCATTCTTGCTTTTTAGATAGAACTATCAATACCTGCGAAAGTCATTCACAACAACTGGCCGTAAAAGATGACTTTTATAGGGTAATAAATGAGTGCATGTCTCGGGTAAATGCTCAACCCGACCTGAATTATCAATACATGCATTACTAATGACATGAATAGACCGGAAACCCTTGGTTCGAATTACGATACAAACCGCTGAAGTTTATTCCTACCTCGTACAGTCTGAGTTGATTGAGCAAATGACCTTGGAAGAGCCGATGATCGTTCCGTTCCTCCCATCTTCCGGGTGCCTGGGACTGACTGTCAACCTATCCGTTTGTCCTCGGAGCTGGTCGATTTCATGTGAAGCACACACCATTGCAAACGCTCAATTACACTCCCTGACACAGGCATGCATAATTTCCCCTTATTTTCGATACAGTTCGTTCAGCATTGTCAAGTTATACTTTGCTGGTTTCGGTTTCTGATTCATTGGAATGTGGACCGGGTCTGTACCGGTCACGTCTCCTGAAAAATAACGCAAAAGACCGTATTATAGGGCGGAAATGAAATAGGACGCCTCTGATGAGATGCTCTATCATGAACCGACTCCATACCGGCAGTATGTTTGTATCCAGAATAGGGTAAGGAAACGAGACAGCTCTGTCTTTGCGAGTGCACGTTTTGCCCGTGTCTATATAGTCTGTTGCGTGATTCAAATTAATTTATACTAGATGTGGTGGAAACAGTTAGGTTTGGTTGTAGATGTTCGGGCTTTGCATGGAGACAATTCCATCTCAAACACTGAAGGTCTTCTAGTCGTAGTCAAAGTCAAAGTTTTATTATGGGCTATTTAACAAAGCTGAATCTTATCATGCCCCACAGGATTTTTACAGAATCTTTTGAATAACTTCACAAGGAGAAAATAACGATGATAATAATATGTATGATCACTCAAGGATGTTGAAATTTAAAGTGTTCCAATACTTTTTCAAGCTGCAATTTAAATAGTTCAATAGTAGGAGCACACACTACATCAGATGGAAAGGAATTCCATACGCCGCACAGTCTGACTGCAAACGAGTGATACCGGCAATAAGGGTGGCTGTTCTAGGTCTTCACCGTTAGTGGATGTCCCTTGAGGTGATCATCACGAGATAAAGTCAGCAGAGAACGGTAAGGGTAGTTGAGTTGATGCAGTATGTGATATGTCAAAATTAAGTCCCCCGAAGTCGGCGGTATTGGGATGAGTAGAGTCCCAGTATTTGCAGTCTTTCGGAGTATGTCTTGTTATTTAGACTTTTTACCAATTTCGTTGCCAGCCTTTGCGGACGTTCGAGGGCCTTCTTGTCGAGGTTTTACTATGGACTTCATACTTAAATGGCGTACTCCGTGTGTGGCCAAACAAACGCTGATAACAAGCGTGGGAACAGTGCTCTTTAGAACTGCCCGAAAATACGTTTGTGTAGTCCAACTTGCTTTATAGCCATGTATGATGGTTTGGCAGTGTGTGGAACATCCTACGTCCTCCTGTACCATAACTCCCAAATCCCTTTCGTCAGTGGCACGCGGTAGTGTTTGGTACTCCAGAACATTGAAGAAACGTGTCCTATGCCGCATGGAAATGACTCTGCGTCTGAAAACGTTAAACTCGATGTCATTAACGATTGACCATCAATCGGCCGCGTCGATCGTTTGTTGGAGTGCTATACAATCCTCTAGATGTGTTACAGTTCTCCAGATCTTAGTGTCGTCCGCTAAATAGCAGTTTATTATGTCCAAGGACATGTGGCAGGTCATTTATAAATGCAAGAAAAACAGACGAGGCCACAGTACGGAACCTTGAGGAACCCCTGGGGCAGCGGTGATAAGCTCTCATAATGAATCACCAACACGAACTGACATAGTCCTTCGTCGGAGAAACTCCTTGATTCAGTCCAGAACCAAACCTGTTAATCCGCAGTTGTAGAGTTTTCGCAGTAGAAGTTGTTGGTTTACTCCAGCGTGGGTGGAAAACCAGCTGTTTTATCATTAGCTCTTTTTTGTTTGTAAGTTTGGATCCTATTACCCTATACATTTATTTTAAATCGGGTCAAAAGTACTGATACTTTCTGATGAGAGCAGAAGAGCGCACTGGAAAGCTGTTTTGTCCTTTTCGGGACCGGTCAGTAATACTTACTTTCTGTCCCTATCAGGACTTGAACCGGGACTATTCGGGCTGGGACTTCAAACCCTTATCCCTGAGGTACATGGTCGATTAGGAGAATCAATTTCCATGACGACTGAATGGGGATTTGACGATCTCTCAACGAATGTAAATCACACACTCGAAACCACCCGAAAGAGTGCCTGGTATATCTGAACAATCGAATGGACTAATCCAAATATGATACACAACATATGAAGACTATAACTGAAGATATACCAATTTCGAATTCCGGTTTGGTGAAGGTCAATTTCAAAGCGTGACCTCTCAATGATCATCCGCTACCTGTTCTCAATGACAATATTTGTGATGCTCAAAGTGTGTGAAATGGCTGACACAATGCTGACACAAGTGATTTCGTGTGTATGTGTGTGTGATGGGTCCGGAGTTTAAAAACCTGGGCGGGACGATCCAGTCAAACACCACCGAGGAGATTAAATAGGTGCGAAACTCGAGTCCGGTGCTTTTCCAGTTTTCAGTTGACTGAATATTGGGTGTGAACAAGGATGGTCAGTTCAAGTTTCAAATTACGTTTATTTTTGGCATATTCCACAATCTGTACTTCTATTGTTTCGATCTCAAGACGTGATGTGATACCGGGGCTGACTGCTCAATGCCGTGAGTTCATTCAGTCACGTTTCTCCTGTACGGTAACATCATTTTTTTTGGAAGAAAACGGACTTTAGTCCCATGATACGAATCACATACAGAGGAGGGTTTTTCTCTCCACACACAAAACAATGAATCCGCTCTTATCAGACGCTGGGCATAATCGCCTCTAATTCGCTAATCTCTTCCCCCCCCCCCGGCATAGCTTGGTGTGGTGATCCAGGCCTACACGATGGCGCCTACCCTGGAGCGTCGCGTTACAGTGTTAGGACATTTGCGATCAATCAAGTTTGAATGCCGACGTCAATGACACGTGTATGGCTTCTGAATACATGTCATTGGTGGATGGTGCCAGCCAATCTAAGTCAGTGCAGGCAAAAGCAATATTATGCAAACAGGACTGCAATCCAATTGGTGGAAGTCCATATAGCCAATAATACCCCTTATTAGTAGTACATATTATTTAATCACCTTCATTCCTTCCAATAAATGAGCTATCGCTTACTGCCAGTTCTGTGTCCTTATCCTCGCGGCTCGTTCTCGTGGGACATTGCGAGCTCGTGTCATTGTGGTTCAGTGTTTCTGAGATCCAGTTCGTGATAACGGATTATTGATTCGGGTCCTGTGATTCATATTGCGTTGTTGTTGTTCCGAATTCCGTGCGTACCACTACAACTACTACTATTACTACAATCATTACATTTGGTCAGACCCAGTTTTTTACCTTTTCGTGTGCAGATGATTTTGACGGTTAGAATTAATTGTTTACACATAAATCCGACAACAATTCAGCTCCGGTGCCACAGACAGCCAAACTGTCTCACAGGAAATTTCTTCACAAATCCATCATCATTGATGATAACAATAGCCATGTCAACTGCTTCTTTTCCGGATTTGAGGAGATAACTCGGTCACTACTCAGCCTCGCATCTCTTTTAGGATGTGGGGGTCAGACAAAGACCAGTTTTTGGACTGCGCTGAGAAAATGTATAACACGTATGGCACGTTTCGGGGGCGTTTGACTAGTCCCGGTTAAGAAAATCATCATCACAACGGGAAACGTAGTTTGTCCAAAATGGATGCTTATGGGGAAAACATAGATCGTCGGCGAATACTAACAGAATGCAGATTCGTAGAAGATAAACAGAGAATGAAAACTGTGTATTTTACGCATCATTAGGGTGACGGGGTACCATGGTGTGTGTGTGTGTGTGTTCGAATCCTGACGACAAAGCCACTGGCTTATGAGTTTCCGTATTTTTGTATGTTTCATGATGAACCGTTTCCACAATGTTGTATTATTAAATAAAAAATAGAAAGAAACAAACGAATAACTAAACATTGAAACATTTCTCTGATGAACTGAATCGAAAAATACACGGTTAGATCGGGGTGAAATGAATGGTTCTATTCTCGTTCCACCGCGCATTTTCGATTTAATCCTCTCCTCCGTTTCAGTTGGGCATATGGGATATGGGATAACTTTCAACCGAGATGCTTTCCGAGGTGAAACAAGGGGTTTGAAAAATCACGTTTTGACGTTACTGTTCCCGGTCTGATTGAACAGTACAACCGTTCAACAGTTAATCAACACAACGGACACTGTGTCTTCACTGTGTCTCCAACAGACACAAAACTGTCAGCATTAGAGCGAAACGAATTGCCTACATTCGTTCGAATCAATGTGACATTGTGAAAACAAAACGTATATGAAATTGTGAACTGTAATTTATGTACCTACATATCAGGTACTTTTTTATAATTCCTATAAAAATTAGACTTACAAAAATATGGTTCGTTTAATTTACTCGTTTATGTTTTCGTTTTAAATAAACGATGCCAACGATTGTGTACAGTAGATAGAACAATGCAAACAGAAGTCTGGAGGTGGATGTGGGGCGGGAGTGAAGGTATAGAGTCACGTGATAAGAAACAAAAACCGAAAAGAACAATATACACATTGAATAAAACGTGTCCAGTTATCAGAACAACAATACATCTTTTGTGCCTTTGTATGGGGATGAGGATGGGTGGGTGGAGTCTATAGCAGAAAAACGAACGACGAATAAAAGGGTTTGTTCGTTTTATTCTCTATTATTCAAAAACGATAACCAATAGTAAAATCTACAAAAAGGCTCGTGAATGAGATCCATTTCAGAGATCAACATTACTGGGTTTTTTAAATGGAATCACCCACAAGTTCGTGCTCTCATTACATTACCATAGCGAGAACGTTATTTGTCTTTTGGTTAAGCGTGAGGCATGCTGACATGTCATCAAACTTCTGCTTGAAATACACGGAAGTATTTAATACCTTCATCAACCTGAAGTGTAATAAAGCATCCGGTCCTGATGGACTGCCACCTGTTGTGCTCAAAGAATGTGCAGCCTCCCTTTCCCCTGTTTTCACCAACCTACTCAACCTGTGTTTTACTAAACATTGCGTTTCGGACTGCTGGAGAGTGGCTTCTATCACACCAGTACCCAAAAAGGGATCCTCCAAATTTCACCCGATTGCTTGCACTTCTGTGGGTTTGAAAGTCACGGAAAAGATTTTGCTACAAAAGATGCTACCCCAGCTGAATGCACCTGATCCCAATCAATTTGCCTACCGCAGTTCCAGGTCAACCATTGATGCGTTGGCATCCCTTATTCATTATATCTCTTCCTCCTTGGACAGGAAATGTTAAGCTGTTCGGGTATGTTTCTTTGATTATAGTGATGCCTTTAAGTGTGTTGATAGTTCCAAACTTCTTCAGACACTTTCTCAGAAAGGCATTCAGCCGGAGCTTACCAATCTGTTAAGTAATTATTTCACCCACCGATCAAAGTTTACCAAATATAAGGGTCGTAACTCTTCACTTTTAGCCTCCACTCAAGGAGTTCTTCAAGGCGCTATTCTCTCTCCCTTCTTGTTCACAACCTATATTTATTCAATGCCTGCTTTTGATGATTGTCTGCTCATTAAGTATGCCGATGTTGTTGTGCATGGCATGATGTTTTCGAATTCCTCCGTGTACCCCAAACTTATACAGAATATTTCACTGCTCACCGACTGGTCTTCACAACAAAATCTTAGAATGAATCGTTCCAAGTGTATTGATGTTTTATTTTCTTTACTAAAGGGCGATCAATATATTTGTTACGGGAACGATAATGATGTAACGTAGGACGAAATTTGAATTGCGCTTAAGGACTCTGTGAACAATACATAGCTAACTACAGGAAAACGACGCGTAAGATAGGACAAATNGACTAAACGCACGGTCTGGGCAGAAAAAACGGCTTTGGGCAGCAGTAATAATATTGAACGTGGTTCTATAAATAATTACAGTGTCAAATATATATAAAATAGGTACTCACGACTAGATTGACACGACGTCGATTTAACTAGCGCGTCAAGGTCAGAATATAAAATCAACAATTATAAAGGGCGGTAATGCAGTTAAACAGAAATAGAAAAAGAGGAAAAGCATATAAATTTTAGGTCTCGTATAGAGCGCAGCGAGTTGGGATATGGTGTAACGTAAAAATGGATAAATGTTGAAGTATGAGTAATAAAGGATTCACAAATCCTTTACAATATTGATGTGATGAATTCTTGCCAACATGTCATTATCAATGGCGAAGAAGTTTCTAGAGTATGCTCCGTCAAATATCTTGGGGTCACCATTTCCCGCAATCTTTCTTGGTCTCCTCATGTCGTCGAGACATTTCACA
>UZAN01045374.1:0-21666 GCA_900618425.1 Echinostoma caproni
CACACTGAAAACGAGCTTTTTTAGCAAATTCTTTTATCATTCAGCCAGTTTTTGATAGACGCACTTGGTAGATATGGCTACCACTGTTAAAGTAAGCACCCCGCGAAACACTTAAAAATAAACAATTAAAACCAGCAGATGAAAGTTTTTTAAGTTTATGCTAACAAATGTTTTAGAACTGAACTATGAGCTCTCGTCCTCAGTTGCGTTTTTTTTTCTGTACATAGCGAGTTGTAACCAACTGGTTGGTACTACTTGTAACAAATTATTAACCCAATATTGATACAGTCTGAATATCGGACAGTTCAGTTGGTCCCGTGGACAACTTATGGCATTCTCGGAATGCTTAAAGCCTGATGACTATCACACATTGATCGCCAAACGTTTCTCAGAAGCGTGAAAATCGCGCGCTTCAAAAACTTCAATATATATGCAGTTCCGCATGTAAATGTCACGAGATTCGTCAGTTATCCGGGGACATTAAACCCGCGGGGGTCAAGGACACAGTGTGTGTATGTGTGTGTGTAGATTGAAGGGCGGGGGCGCGGGAGGGGGGGGGAATAAATTAGAAANATCACCACTATGCACTGCACAGCATGACCGATCGATTTCCCTAAGGAATTAGAGAAAGCATAACGGAGTTGAATACGTTTCCAATTACACGGACCGTTGCACCACTAGAATATCTAACCAATCCAAGAATGTGGATTCCCTCCCCGAAAAGTACAACAACTACTGCAGCCCGCTGATTGCTTGCACATTCCGTGACCGCAACATTCGATCTGACCTACAGTTGATGGATTGAAAAATGCTCTACTGAATCAAGATGACAATTGCCGGATAATCAGTTCCCGGGATAGGCCCTTTTGCGCAACTTGATCAAAATTGATTTCACGGACGAGTTTCACTACCGAAATTGATTTCGGTAGAGCATTTTTGATAAGAGTATATGCCTTAGAAATGAAAATAACTATTCAAATGATAAATCGGCTTTGAGTTTAAGTAGTAGGAAAAAGAATTTGAAAATACTAATGCGTGAGCTTGCCAGCAAAAAGGAATAAGTCTAACAGAATTCTCTGACATAACCGAGGTAGTTGGAGGTTATGTTTCAGCGCTCTTAACAGCCAATAGATGCCATTCTTCGAGCTTGTTTATATGTGCGAATTCTTCCTGTTTTCTGATGGACATAAAACTCAAATGTTTGAAAACAAAATTATCAGAAAATAATCACTTTTAGCACAAAAGTGATAGAGAAATTTATAAAGCATTTTATTATCTTGGTATACAAATGGAGTGGTGGTGTAATGATTGCTGTCTTTGGGCCTGCTCATTTGGACAGAAGACAAAGAATAGGAATGTTGAGAGTAGAGCTAAATCGAAGATAGACTATTGATAGAGACTGGAGTTTTGCCAATAATGTACGAGCACCACTGTTTGCGACACCCAACCATATCATTCAGCGTCTCGTACCACAAGCACCTCGTGCAAACTAAAATAAGAAAACAAAAATGGCACTGCCATTTGCATGGGGTGAAAACGATCGATAAAGCCTGATCGAGACAGCCTAGTGTGTCGAGTAAATATCCAATACTTGCATGTTTACATTTGAAAAGTGAAATGAGAAAAATCTGCATCTGTACGGCACAGAAAAAGAAATCACCAATGATATTTCCGCGGTGGCGGCGCCGGGTGGGGGGGGGTAGAGGATAATTTTCATTAGTTCCGGCGAATCATGCAGTGCCTTTCATCCATTCACGCAGCATCATGCATTGATGGCTAATTAACATTTGGTTGGTGTTTTACATTGCTTAGGAGAGGAGATCAAAATTTTTTCGCAGGATTGTCACTTAAGTTGTGAAATTAGCTGATAGTATATTTCTTTGGGATGATTTGGTATGGCGGTGTGTGTGTGTGTGAAATGTGATACTGAGTCGTATCTGTGGGTTTTTATTGTAAGTACTACCGAAAACTCACTCGAGAACAGTTCGGGATCCACACACACAAACACACAAGGATGCACTAGCGACATAAGCAAAAATTACAAGCCTCGTTTAAATATTTACTTCAACCCCTTTGTACGGACCACTTCGGATAATCCGATTTCGCAGATTATACTTGCAGACTGCTCTGTGCTTACTGCTATTGGAGAATTAGTTTAATTCATGGAATAGAAAGAGGACAACCACGACTAAATTGATTAACGTAACGTCGATTTTAGAATGTAAAGTGCACAAAGACAATCACAGTTTTATTGGCTAAACGTTTCCATTTGGAGGAGGATTAATTGATGAAATTCTCAGGTGCTTTCAATTCGATTACGAAAGCATTGTTCCATTCAGTCCGGTTTTGTCCTTGACCTTCATTCATTATCGACAATGAAATCTCTTACTAATCCCGTGAAATTTATAGGATAGGGAATTCCCAGAGCAAAGTCAACATGAGTTCAACAATTTCTAAATGAAATTGCATGTTCATCGAAATTGAACTTCCCAACGGTCATTAAAGTGTCCCCTTCCACTCATTTGCACGCATTCAATCGTGAATTGCTATGCCCAACGGTCACATGTCACGTGATCATCACGACGTGCACTCACTCACTCCGTCGTCGTCCCATGCATCAAAAACACTAACACCATGTGTCGCTTCAAGTTGTTGATCTGTTCTCCCACGATAAGAACAAACGGACAATGAATGAATGAATGAGTCCTATTTTACAGATGATTTGATTATCTGATTATTCGGCAGATATTTACGAGATCGTTCAATCAATGACGGTTCACAGTGAATTGAGGGCGAAGAGATGTATGATTTAAAATTGTAAGAGAACGAAATTGGAGGGAACCGAGAAAATAATGCGCGCTTCACGGGGATCACCTGTTGAACGCGTTATGAGCAACGCCCGAACAACACCGTCCGTGACCGTCCAACGATGCATTATCCAAAGTGAGGCTTGCATGAGAAGGACTTCCAATTTCCCGGATCAATTTGTAAACTGGATTGGTTGTTACGATTTATAACTCCACCTCGTTCAGTCACGCTTATTGATTCAAATGTATCGAAATGATGTGGTTTGAGTGATCGTCCAATTTCCTTCATCCTCAGATAGTGTTTAACATTATGTTTGTGACGAGATGGGAGCAGACAGACAGAGATGTGTTATTGAGTTTTCGTGTAAGTAGTAGGATAAACAAGGACGAAAACGTATCGTTCAAAAACAGGTCATTCGTGTTACGAATTCTGTGCGGGGTTTGGCTTTCCCATGCTTGCTTGTGTATGCTTGTGCAT
Organism: Echinostoma caproni; assembly: GCA_900618425.1. Lineage (NCBI taxonomy): Eukaryota > Metazoa > Platyhelminthes > Trematoda > Plagiorchiida > Echinostomatidae > Echinostoma > Echinostoma caproni. The sequence continues at coordinate 3,286 of UZAN01045374.1, forward strand.
GGGATGTGTTCAGTTGTTGTACGAATCTACGTGCAAATTAGTGCACGTGTTTTTGACACAAATTCCGGATAATTGTCGGATATATTTGCTTGAATAGGCACACTACGTGATTGGAATGAGTAGTTTCTAGGTGTCCGTATTTGTTCCTTGGTGGTCCTAATTGGCACATAGTACAATTACAAATTCATCTGGTTCGAGTATTTCGTGACGATTTGGTCACCTCACGCCACCCAACGAAATATTCGGTCGTCACTTAACAGACGGATATTAAACAGTGCATCGGTATTTGTTCTACGATATATATTTTTCCGCTCTAGAAACAGTCCATCGCAATATAATTTATTTTTTCTAATCCTTAAATTAACCCACTTTTCGACACTCAGTATTTCGTTGTTTGTAACATTCCACCGGTTAACCAAATTCTTTATTCGAAATCCGAAATTCCGGTTAGGTCGACTGTAGGTCGAGTGTAAATAAACGTGGTCAACATCAACAGTACACAGAATTCTGTCACGTTGCGCTACGTTCCTAGAATATTTTCACTTGCGGTAAATGTCACCCTGAGTCTTTTGGATATTTTGATTTATGAAAAAATGTACTCTAACGTCATGAGCTTTGGAGGAAAAAGAAAAACATGACCTCTTGTACTTTTATTGTACACGAGAAGAAACTGAACAAATGTTCTCATGATGACCTTAGGTGACCCTGGTGGGAAAAATCTTATGGGGATCACGTTGCAACCTCACGCTGCCCATTCATTTGATTATTTACCGTGTTTTCTGTTTACCTGTGTTGCCAGCCAAATGTTCTCCTCGCAGCCGAGCTCTAAGGAGCGAATATTAGTTGAACGTGATGAAATGAAAAGGAACTAACTGCATATCATATTGAGTACTGCTTGATCATGTATTCATTCACGGGGCTTTATTGTGTGTGTGTGAACTTCTCCACCTCACTCGTTTCTCCATTGTCGATATTCAAGTATTGTATGCACCTTATGATTTCTTTTCTAGTTATAAATTGAACCTACTTGTTTTTAACGAGCAATCGGACATAATTGACCTGACAGTTTAACTGTGACACGTACGAGAAACGGGACGACTGTGCACATTACGTTGCACTAGTCGTTCGGGTTGGGCGACCCACAAAGAGCACGCTGTAGGTTATCCCCCAACAGTTTCACCTCACTCTGGGCCACGAAACAGATGAGGTGATTTGGGATACCAGCAAGCATGCGGGTGGTCGTGATTGAAGACACTTGAGTATGAGAAAGACTGTAATCACCATCATCGCGTTCCGCTGGTTAACAACCGGGAAGCTTTGACATGACGGGTCAGATGGATATTCCCAGTCATGTGATTTAGGAACGATTATTAGAAACTGAAAAAAGGAGGTTAAGCCTGAATAATGGACAAAGAGTGTGATCTTTACAACAAGCTTCTCACGATACTCCGTGTTTGTGTGTATGATTTGTTCAACAAATCGTGTTTGCTCGGTTTTGAAAAGAGTTTGTAGCAAAAATTGTTGAAATCAACGCACTATTTTCATTTGTAGTAAAACAAAATGTGTTGGGGGTTAGGACTTCGAATGTCGTTGGATATAACTACTAATCTCAATCACCTGACTAATCAGTTAGCCTTCAAAATCTCAGCATTTTCGATAGTTCATTGAAACAAACAAATACCCATCGTGATGTATTGTAAAATCGGTTATTTTTTCACAGCTAATAATTTTAGTAAACTTGGGCGGCGGACGTTAAGGCTGATAAGAATAGGCAATTAAAAACAAGTTATCGATGAATTTTTAATCGAATTCGGTCATAGTAACGATAAGCTGAATATTTTATTCAAATTTTGCTTTGAAATCGCGCTGATAGTGGTTTGTTAATTATCGGATCATTTGTCGTTAACAAACAGTGATAAAGAATTGTCCGAGCACTATATATATATATATACTAGGTTATTCTGTTAATACAGTCAATCTCCTGCTATTTCACACCCCTGGGAAGTCGCATTTTCTAATATCTTCCTACATTTTGGAAAACCCAAACCAACCGCATGCGTATTAACGTAGTTTCTGACCATGCAATGTCTCACTCCTGAATATGTCGCAGTTCCTGACTCACTTGGTTGTTGACCGATGTTCGGGACGGCAATTGACGACTTTTGTTCCATGTTCTGTCTGTGTTCGATCGGGTTCATTCTTGTTTCATCAAATGGGTTATTATTGATGTTGTGATTATTATAGCTAAATAGTTTTATGTTATGATGGATGCCTATACTGAGGTCTGTGGTTAGCCTAACATTGCAAAGGAATGGAGGAACATCTGAACTTAATATGCGCTAAGTGGGTTAGAAGGAATTCCCCTGAAGAAAGAGGGGTACTTTCGGGATAACCAGAAACTTAAAAACCAAAATGGGCTAAATACCGGATGCAATGGACTAATATTTAGCTGAAGGCATCATAAAATATTCCAATTTCTTCGATACATAAAGGATACGTAGGACGGTTTGTCTGAATTCTGTTAGCAATAAACGGAATTAACGTACTTTCATCGATCCGGTTTATTTTGTCACAAAACTCCCAACTGATTTTTCATATTACCTAATGGTATCTAATACTGACTAACATGCTATTTCGCAGTTCCTGAAATTTACCCAGTTTTTCGAACTCCAGATAAGTGCGGCATAGTAGGCGCTTGATTGTATAAGCATATTCAAGTTCGTAATCAGTGGTGATTTATGATGATGCACGGTTGAGCAACTGAAAGTTAGTTTTACGTCACTCGTTTGACAACTGTGTATGTGAGATTGTTCCGAGCCTCTCCTTTGGTTTCAACCATCGAATAATAGTGACTGAGTATGGACTAATTACCTGAAGAAGTGTGACGTGATTGGTACGAGTCAATATCACCCTGCCAGTCATCACCTCCGGAAACACGTACGCGTAGAAAAATCAACACAACCTCGATACGTGCCTACCTAACATGATCATAGTTGGATATAGACCGCCTTCGTTGTGCTGATTTAACCAGGCCAGAAATCTGCTGTTTTCTTTTTCCTTTTTTTTAATTTTTCCTTCCTTTTATTGAATATACAAAAATATAATTTTCAGGAAGGGTGAAGCGGCCATTCAAAAGGCTGCCATTCAACACAATGGGGAAGTCAGGTGTTGGTGGTGAAATTCGAGCACACATCCCCGTGGTGATAATTTGGTGACGTTATCACTGGACCATCACCAGTGTTACACTCACTTTACAATGTTCTAGTTCAAAGCGATACTAATAACCGTCTATACGTGGTTTACATTGTGTAACATGGGAAACAATATTGATTTGAGGAACTAGTTTTTGAGTCTTGAATAAATATTAATCAGTTAGAATAACATCTTGTTTGAACAGCTATAAGTATTGCGTGGTATTTTCTTTCTGCGTGTGCTGAAACGGTTATATACTATGAACTACAATACCTGTTCCATGGCGATATTCATGAGTTAGGGATTGAAATCTATCCTACACAACGAGATGGTGATGTCTCTGATATCATCGCACAATAACTGAGTACGAGGACCAATGATAACCGTAATTCGCTTCACCCATTCTATCGTAGGCGATGGATTTGATAAACAGTTTGTGTATATTCTGACAAACTAGCATCACGTTTTATCTGACAAACTAGAAAACTCATTTTCCAGTAGAATGCAAATCATTATTGTTTGGGGACGCAAAAAAATGCCTCAAAATAGCATATGCGTGACAAACCTTTCCGGTGTTTCTTTCTGATGTCATTCAAAATTGAAATTGATCGATCATTTGGCAGAAGCATTTTTTTATCTATTACAACGAATAGGCAAAACAATTGTTTTATCTGCGATAAACCAATTGGGTTTCTGAACAGTAGCCGGTTCGGAGTAAAACACTGTCTCATTCAATTTCACTGATGTCATTCTGATGACAAAGACGTCGTGGAAAGCAAATTCATTCTCGTCCATCTCCATGGTTATTGTGAACTTGAGAACTTCTCCGGATGAAAAGAGGTCTTTTGTTTCAAATGAATTGAAACGGGAGAAAGTGCAATTGATTTGACCGAAATTGACAGAAGCATTATTTTGATTTGGTGTTGATCAAACCTATTCAGTGAAAACGAATTGTACTGAGCATTTATTGAGTTTGTTGACCTGATTTGAAATGAGCGATAATTACACATCTCTGGAAAATGTTTGGATACCGAAATTCTTCACCATTTCAGAATTTTATGGTGTTTCAAACCTACATTTTGTGGTTAGATTTTTCTTTCTTTGATAAAGGCCAGAAGCTATTCTGAATCTGAGAGTAACAAAGGATTTGAATAAAATTCAAAGAGGGAATTCATCGTGTATAGAGTGACTGAGGCGTGAATCGAAATGTTAAGAAGCAATGCACTGCTGTTTCGATTTGGTTAGGCTTCATCAGCAGTGTGAATCCAACGTTGGCCCTACTGGGGATTGAACCCGTCACCTCACAGGCAGAACACAAGCATGCTACAAACTCGGACACCGCGAAGTTAATCAGATCGTTTTCCATTTCTCATTTGCATGATAAGGCACAGTCCATCTTTGCGAGCTTGTTGCGGGCATCGTGCTTAGCTCATCTCAACGCTAACCTCCGGCATTATTATGACTCGGTTTCACTGCCCAAATACTCATTGCTTTTCCCCAAAATTATCGATTCCAGTTTGTCTTTGACCGATGCAGAAAGAGTGGCTGTAAACGAAGTACATTGAGATTGATCAAGTACGTTTAATGGTCAAACTGCTGTCCAAAACGTTTGTATCTAGTTATTTGATGGAACAATCAACTAAAAGAAACTCGCACACGCATGGCAACCGGAAGGGATGAACGTCTTCTCAGGGAAAACTTCTGGGTAGTGTTCACAGAGTAGTAGTAGCTCGTGAAACGTGTGGACAATTCTTCACTTTGCGCTTAGTGCTTTCGACTGTCAACGTTAATCTGTCTGAGATATTCGCTCATTGAATCAAAGGTCGTTTCAATACAATTTTTCCTCGATTCCAATCCAGGTCTATGAGAAAAATAAAAATTTCGAAATAATAAATCAGCCTGTTCATTTCGTGGCATCTAGACATGCGGTTAGATACAGAAACAACTGTGGTCGACACTGAGAGAAACTAGTCATCTCCACTGACCATCCTTTAGATTGTAAATTCACCCACCATCCTCACTTCGTCCAGACCATTGAACTTTTGTCAAGCATCAGATTCCAGTTTCGCTTTTTGCAAGTGAATTGCGTTAGCGTCTAACAACCGTATATCAATCGAAGTAATGTGATAAGTGATTCGGTAAAATCAGAAATGAAAAGAAAGATAAGACAATAGTTGAGGCACATTGATACAGTAGGTAGGATTTGCAAAAACAAGTGTGTCAAATGCGCAGTGGTATTTTCTGACAGAAGGCTGGACCAATCAGGTTGAAGGAGAAGATCACTCAAAATGAGCGGCTGTAGGTGCTATACAATCAAATCTGCGATTCCAATTGGGCGGATAGCGTCTTCAACTTGACCGCTGTTAGTCATCATTTGTTTTCAATCCGAATACCATGTAGCTTAGAGCGAGAGAGGAGAGTTCATGGACGTAGCTGCAGATTTTATCATCGGTGAGATCGGAATACCTGCAGCTTTCTTCCAGCTCTACTGTACTCTAGAATCTATCATACAGATACTCAAATGGCCTTTGTGTAATCATGAATAACAGTTCAATCCGGGCAACATGAAGAGGTTTGCGGGGGTATGCTTGCTAACTTTGTTTCACGCGAATAACAATTACGCTCTAAAAGTACAGATATTGTTCACTTTCTGTTTGATTTGTAATTTGACAGTAATATGTTGCCGTTCTTTAGTGCAGCAGGTTCATGAACGCTAGCACAACAACACAGATGGGACGAAAGACCACGATACTACAAAATTTCAGATAGACGAATGGAGACGTCCGTAAATTGATCGCTATCTCGCAAGTGAATGATATTTGACGGAGCAACTGCAAACGCAATTTGATCAAAATGCATAAATGACTAGAAAAGAGCATAGAAATGGAGGAGATAAAGTTACATTTAGATGTTGTAAGGTTTGAATTATTTGTCAAAAGGGAAATATGAGACATTATCGGTTTATATGTCTGTGTTTTGCTGTCATCGTGCCATTGTGGCTGCGGAATACTGGCACTAAAGCGTGCAGGACGCGTTTCCACTACGAAGTCTGATGCAGTCGAATTTCTCAAAACCCTGTTCTATGAATTATTCACTGCAGGTGAAAAAGTAGAAACAAAGCTTTCATACCTTCTGAAAAGTATCCCTCACCCACAATTGACTAACAAACATGAAACGGTAAAAGCCAAGTAATTGGCGCTGCGTAAAACTTCATCCCCAGTGGATGACAACATCCGCCCCCTGAACTCTGACGTCCTTGGCAAAGCACACCTATGAAATAATTGCTCATTTAGACCAAAGCATGTTCNCGATAAGACGGTGATTTCTCAGTCCTGGAAACGGTTTCATTTCATCTATTTATAAAGGTGGCTGTCCAATTGATCCCGTGAACTACCGTTCAGTTACACTTCTTCCTATTTTGTCAAAACTGGTGGAATCAGTTGTTTCTCATTTTATGATGAAGCAGTTCGAGAAGCATAATATTCTCTCACCGAACCAACGAAAGTTTCTAAGAAAACGCTTGTGCAGGAGATGAGTGGACAAGATCAGTCGACGCAGGGGAGGCAGCAGACGTTGTCTGCTTAGACGTCTCCAAAACTTGTGGCAGGGTTAACCACCGTAGAATGCTACGAAAGCTCCATAACTACGTTGTTTGAGGACGGTTCCTTTGTTGGATTGAGAAATTTCTTCAACAGCGTACTGTCACGGTTCGATTTATTGGTTCTCTACCAGGACCGATTGAGGCCGTCCCTGGAGTTCCACAAGAATCCGTACATGGTCCGTACGTTTTCCTGGCATTCATAGGCGACCTAACAACTTTCCTTGGAGAACAGGCACTATTGTTTGCTGACGACGACAAAACATGGTACAAAATCCTGAAGATTATGAAACCCTACTGGAAATTACGGACGCAGCTTACCAAAGGTCTATCACTAATGATATCAAACTCAACGTTGAGGAATATAAGATTATATCCCTGTGTTGCAGGGGTCACTTTCCATGTGTACCTGGAGATTAACTATTATAGCGTGCTCCCAGCAAAAGAGCTCTGGGAGTTATTGTTCGGGAGGATATAAGATGTTCCACACATCGCATTAGAGGTCATCAAAGGCCATACCGCAAGTGGGAATATTGAAAGGTGTTTTTCGATCATTTGAAGCAGATCCACTACCCCGTTTGCTTCCGCATACATTTAGATCATTAGATCACAACGAGTATGCCATACATGGCTAATTCCTGACCAAAAAGCAATCTAAAGTCCGCAGAGAAGAGCAACCAAAATGATCAAAGGGTTACAATCTAAAACCTACGGTGAAAGGCTGCAAATTCCGAGACTCTATCTAAATACCTTCGAATAAGGGGAGGCATGATCCTCGTATACGAAATACTGTATCAACCTTACTACCCGCGTAGTTGTCTGCTAGCACTTTTCAGGAATGGTCACCTAAAAGGACATCGGTTTAAACGGTTGCTCCAAAAGAGTCAGATAGACTGCAGGCGTCACTTTTTCAGCCTCAGAGTTTGTAATGCCTGTAAATTTCTTCCACCTCAAGGTTTTGTGCTCCAACCATCAATTCATTCAAGTCATCTAACAGTTCAGCACCCGTGAATGAACGTTATATTTTGTTGTTTAGTTGCGCTATCAACCGAATCCAGGATGTGCAAATCCTATGGGATGCAATAAGTATCAGCTTTGTAATTTACTCATAACAAAATTTTGGATTTGAATTTGTGTGCAAACTGAGTGAAATTAGAAGATTACAACTTTTATGAAATTATTTTGTACAGTCTTAACTATAGTGGCAACATGTTTGCATATTATTGCTATTCTTTAGTTATTAAATAATTTCACAAGAGATTTGGTTTTATTGGTTATTAGGGAAATCGTGGTGGCTACACGCACTCACGCACATCTGAGTGAGGCCATCGAACTGTCACGAGGAGCCCTGTCCGGGACTGCGCGCCCACTGTCTCTAGACGAGGAAGTGGAGCATTGTATTCCAATAAACCCCATCCACGTTATTCTTTTGTTGAAGTGAATTTCAGCTGAAAGAACGAATAAAAATGTTTTCAATGTGTTTATTTTTATTGCATAAAAAACATAAATTTGATGTGCATATAGGGAAGTGGTGATTATTGAACGTGCTATCAGGAATTCAAAGCATAACAAGTGAAGAAAAATGGTCTCATAGCACGAGGGCTGTCTTTTTCTACCATACGACATCCAGGCCGGTGTGTAGCAATGATAAATATGTTGTTGTCTATCATAGATATAAATCTGATAATTCATGGTGTTCCACCATTCTATTAAGCAAATGACTCATTTCAACTCCCTTGTTTGTTTGTCTCTCATGATCGCATAATTGTGCATTTACAGCCAGATACGAGCAGGCGAAATTGATGGCCATCATCAATTCTGCACACAAATGACATCTGATGTTCATGAAATGAGGTTAAAACGAATAGCACAGTCGCTGAACATATTTGTTGTTCTTCAATAAACCGTGACTTTTGAATGACTGAATGTCTATCCCCGTAAAACATGCATTTCCTTATTTGATCTGTGCAAGCCAGAAGATGAATCAATGAAAACAGTTGTTTGCCTCTGAATGTTTGCTCTCTTGTCATAATGGATATATTCTGGATTTTAAAACAGTAAAGCTGGAACATGTTCGGGAAGATGAAGCGCTAGTTACTAAGTCACCGTTTTTCGAAAGGCTGCAGTGGAATCCAATAACTAGCATATAACTGCATTGTATGATTAGATAAAACTTCTTATAATGGTGTACAATTTTTGGGAAGAGTAGAAGCTTGTTCGGTCAATCGGTGTACTAGTGGATGTAAGTTCGCCACAGACTGTAAGTGTTAAATGCTGCCGTTGAACCTTTGACAGTGCTGGTTCTTGTCGTGACGAAGCAAACCACTGTTGAAATTCTATCAAAATTTAATTTATTTCTGCATCTAACTAATTCGGACTCCATTTGTTCCTCTCTCGCCAAGGGTGTTTAGGCGAGCAATCCGTTTTCCATCACTGGTCAAACCCAGTTGAACGACACTGACTCTGTATCCACGTGAAGGGATACCCTCGTGAAATCCGTTTTAAAGCTTTTTCCAAGAATATTTATTTGCTAGATCGGACAACCACGAACGATTCGCAAGTCCGTCAGAACTGACAGAATTCGAATCAATTTAAGCCTTTCGGTTTTATTCTATTGACAGCGCTCAGTAAGCGGTTAGTTGATCGATTTTTAAACTTGTCTCAAAGATCAGGAGAACAGTTTGTTGTTGCTCTGTGGGAATGGCAAATCAAAGAACAAACACATTGGAAACGGTTACGACCCTAAATATGAATTAGTGAAACCCAGTCACTGATTAGTAGTTAAATTCAATTCAACCCCAGTCAAAGTGAGTGGATCTCTTCTTTTTTTATCGTTCATGAAAAAAGATTACAAGTTGTACACAGCTTCGCCCAGTTTCTCTCGGACGCTTTTTGCTGGACAAAATCCAGCAGGCGCAATGACAAGTACCTTCTTTTACCCCTCCCCCAATTCGCTTAACCTGTTCACCTTGTGTTACACCCTATGGAAATGAACTTTTAGGCTGTAACACGTGTTTGCTTGTTTCCTGCCAATGTAAAATCCGACAAAAAACCGACCGACTGACCAACAGTTCGTCGATTATGGTTGAAAGCTTTTACTTTACAAAGCAGAAAATTGTTTGTCTATTTTTATTTGGTTCCCAAAATAGACCAGCGGAGTGCAACATGTAGAAAAAGATTTTTTCAGCCGTTTTGTTTTCAATATTATTAAACTACACTCCGTAAATTTAGTTTAAACGATGAAACATCATTTAGGGTTTCATTTTGTATTCAACGATCAATGTCTGAGCTAGTTTCTTGTTGCATAGAAGAGGTGGTTGAAAAGACCATCATGAATGAAACGTTTGGAGAACGATGATTGTGCACATTAACGCACGATGAGCTAATAAATATGGTCTTCTACATATATATTTAGTAGGATAACCTAATAGCCGTATGATGTTCCTAATTTCTAGTCAGAACAGTCATCTAGGTTTCAGGGAGAATCCTTGGCGTTCAATGACCAGATTCGAGAAGATTCAAAGAAAAACCCACCTCCAAGATGAAAATAAAAGGAAAATGTGTGCACCAGTTAGATTTCCGTACCACGAGTTGGATAACAGTTGTTGAACAGACGGCATAAAAAAATCCTGGACTTCATATTGTTTGAATGACCGACGGAAATTTGATTACTTTATGATTTTCCTCTTTCTCTCACGAGAACAAGTTAGAAACATGACAGTGTGTTCAAAATGTTTGCTAACCTAATTAAAGGATAAATCATTGTTTCTGTTATCTTATAATTGATCATATATTTAAAATTTTAAAATTATTTCAAGAGATATCATTGTTTCCGTTTTAGTTGAATTCCGGGATATTTTCCAGGTTTCTTCAGGGGTCCTTTGTCGCTATGATTCTCTCATCAGATGTGTACGTTTGATGCATAAGTGATAAATGTTTCCCTTGAATAAGACTTGTTTTATTGGTTTTATCCCTGAGTGGATCGGCCAAGCATTATTCATTTTTTAGCACAATGAAATGCGTGACAAATAGAACTTGCTTCCGCTCAAGGTCAAACGCCTTTGTGAAAAGTCAATTCTCAAGGTCACTTCTCATCAGTTTTAAAAAAGATTTTCTAGATAAAATAGATCAGAGATAAGTTAACCCAACTAGTTGAAACAATAAAGCGCGTTGTTGGAATAGTAAACTTGGCTATAAATAGAAGTTCAGTAATTGTATTTTCACAAGCAAAACCTGTTTCAGATGATCACAATCAACGGTCAGATATGATCGTTTGATTAATTGGTTGACTACTTACTATGAATTGTTTAGTATAAGTGCTAGTCGTCACTACCTGGTTACTCAAACCGTTGCATTAATGTGGTAATCCGCCAATCAATATTTGCGTGTTCATCTACATTCGCGAAGTGAAATTTTGCTCGTGAATTCTCATTGGTTGATTCTTACCGGCCAATCACGTGAAAAAGGGTAGAGGATAATTGGCGTAGAGGGCAGATTGTGTCCGTCCACCTCATAAACGTACGGATTCAATCGTTTGAAAATAGTTTCCACGTTGTTATTCGTTATTGTGTTCTATGAGTTAGTTTTAATTTGTTTTAAACTCAACTAAAATTCCTGATTCCTCTGGCACGTCCCATTAATGTGATCCATCCTAAATAAATGACAAATCGAAGTATAAAGCAACTGAGTCAATTTCTCCTTACAACACATGGTCATCAAAACCTTTTCTCACAAGTGGTGCATTTCCAATGGAGTGGTCTTAGCTCCAAGTTTGTATGAATTGAGTAACTATCGCGGATCGATCACTGCCCCAGCGCGTACTGGNTGTTCTATAGCATTCCGGATCTTCCAATGGATCCTGGTGGAGCGCTTAAGCTCAGCCGCTTCTTCTACGTGGCGTATGGTGGAGAAGGTGTGGATTTTGTGGATCAGTTAAACTATCAGTTCTCCAGTGGCATTTTGATTATGTTCATAGTAATGATTGGATTTCGACAATATGTGGGTGAGTTTCATTCGGTAATTATTCTGTTCATTTGTTTGGTAACCGGTTGTGTTTACGCGCTGTGTTTGTATACAATTGCATCCATCACTCAAATGATTGTTTTGTGTGTGTGGGTGGGTGTATGCGTGTACACTGAATGAATGATTACCTGATGAGGTACACATCAGGATGATCATAAAATTGTTCGGTAACAAAAAGTTTCCTAAAGTTTAAACAAACAATCAATAAACGTTGTCATTTTACTCCTATCACAAATCGCTTCGATTGTCAGAAAAAAGAGGAAAATTATTTTATTATACTTAGATGTTTTGTTCATGTATGATAGCTGGAAATGATTTAACTGTTTCGTCAAAGCAAAGTACGATTTACAGGTTTTTAATCACTGGGGAAGTTTTCTTTATTTCTTTGAGGTTTCCATAACGATCAGTTGCTATGCTAAATTCTAATTGATGATTAAAGCAGAGTCGCCAACTGTCCTCGGGTTTCAAATTCTTTTACAATTTTGATGGCTTATGTAGATGGATTGAAGTTTGTGCTGTGAGAGTTATGTTTAATTGCGGATTTCATTATCGGGTACTTGGTACTACATGCCCGATCAAACGTATATTGTTTTGCTGTTCGTAAAGCAGTTGGGAACACTGCAATATACACTTGATGATAGAGTAGGTACTGTTTGTTTTTCATTTTGATTAAAAGCGTTTGTTCTTTGTGTTCTTGTCTCCTTGAATTGTGTGTGTGTGCGTGAACACTGCCCGAGAGAAACGCGATTTCTGACCAATTTTTTTCCGATTGATTGAAACAGATTTCTTGGACCATCAGTTTGCATTTCCCCGGAGAGTTTTGCACAACTTTATTTGGCAATCAATCAAAACCCACTTTTGTTGTCATCAATCCGCGTCCCAAATAACTTTCTTCTTCTCCGTTTTTTTCTACGTGAATTTGTTCTTTTCTCTGACTGTTTGAGTTGGCACAAAGGCCCTGCGGGGCAGACCGAATTAATGAGTGCCGTTGAGTGTGTTTTGCGCGCACAACCCCGCACAGCCTCGCGCACGCACGCACGCAAGCACGGACGCACACAGACACGTGAACCACGCGGCTCGTATTTTTGGTTGAGTTGCGGCAAATTCATTTTGCTCGTAAATGAGATTGACAAAAGTGGTAACGATCATCCTTATCGCGCACGCACGCACGCACGCACGCACGCACAAACACACGCACACACACTCAGTGATCCTCCACTTCGTTAGTCACAATGGATAACAAGAAACCAAAATTTGCAGGATTTGAAAAAAATTGGAAAATCAAATTTAAATTGTTTTCTTTCTTTCAAGACTGTTTTGATCATAGCGAGGTTTTGAGTGGTGTATTTCTCTCGTTCTATTCAAATATTCTTCACGTATTAGAAGAATTCTTTAGTAAAGACAGACTAACAAGCGTCTCAGAGAATTTAATAGCAACCTTATGACTTGTGCCTTGTAGCTAATCCGGAACTCCATGCCTTTGTTGCCTCATCCGGAGATGTTGATCTAGAGGAGGTATTTTTTATCGTCGTTTCTAGGAGATGATCTTGACTTCGATTGTATCATCTGACTCCAGCCGGAAGTTGGTGCGGTTCAACCAACCGATTACGTAATCGCCTTTCTGTTTTTCCCTACTTCGATTCCTCTGCATCTACACTGGGTTTGATAGAGACACTGAGACGGATTAGGCGGATCAGTTCATCTGCAAAATGGCTGATTGTGCCAAATGAAGATAAAACAGAAATGAGCACGAAGTGAACAACATGGTGAAACGTGACCTGTAAGTTCTAAACCGACGTTTTCTTCAAAACATGCTCCACGTGAGAGAATATATTGTTCCCTCAAATGCCTTAACCAGCCAGGTTTCCTATTGCTGTGAATTGAGATGAGTGAAAAACAGAATTTCAGCCATGGACAGTAAATTTGCTAGTACTCTGCACCATTTGAGTTTGAAAATATGAGATTTTTGTTGCGATAGTTTACCGCAAACGTTTACCTATTGGCGGCGATCATAAATAGAAATCAGCAGAATTCAATAGAGAGGAGTGCAATCGGCATACCAAACCAGAACAGTGTCATTCATTGTTTTATTGTGCACGAAATTGTCGCATTCATTACATCAATAAGACCTATTGAAAAACTCACGCTAATACCATCTTCCTATTCAACAAATCTTTTTGTTGACTCTGGTTGGGAATTTGGAGCAGGATATGTCGATTGTAATTTACAATAATTACTGGGATCTGGTCAACCTTGTATTCTGTGTAACAGAACTCTTGCCTGTCAATCAAATTGCGCAACACGCTATGTCTACGTGGACAGTCTATTTGGTCCCATTCTGTTGATTCTGTAGCCAAACCAGGGACAGAGAGAGCTTTGTTACCAGGTGCAATGTTTTTTCATGTTACCACCTTTCAGAGCAACAAAGTTGAAACATTACGAATTGGTAACCATTTTTCCAATACAATATCATACAAATTATCGTTGGACGAAAGCTTAGAAACGTGTAACTAAAGCCCTCAATTAAGTAACAGTAAATGGAACAGAAATATGAGATAAATTGCGGACTGCTGTTTTTAGATATCCGTAGTACACTTTAACCGTCATTCTGCTCCATTTTGCACAAGTCTAATGGAACAGTGTATCTGCGCGCCTTGGGTTGTTAACCTTTATTTTGCAACCATGCCACTCAGCATTAAGAGCAGAGTTATATTTCTCAATGTTTACATTTACCACAAAGTAAAATAAATGAAATGAATGATACACAAACGGAACAAATGTGAACCACGTGTGGAAACACGTGTCAACCAACAAGCGTTGGGTCGTCGCACGAACGAAGATGTTCTTTTCAATTCCGCAGGTCTGACTGGCTTTTGAAATATTCATTTCAGTTTACACCCGAGTGTTTCAAAATAAATGTACCTGGATAAAAACGATGGCATTTACACAATTGGTGATTCCACATGAGTTCATGCCTGGCTTTGATGGATCCGACTGGCTAATGATAGTAACGAGATTTTGAGAATTCCATTCACCGTAAACTTTGGTTACTTGGGTAAAAGGCTTTATGAGCAAACAAATTGGCATTTCCATATAGACGAATTTCTCATCTTACTCGATGAATCGTTACAGTAAGGTGATTGGCATTTTACTCTTGTCAAACGTGTCTGCTAAGCATTGACCTGTGGCTTCAAAAATCTACGGTGACAGCAGATCGGAAAATCTGAGAATTAGTCTGACTGGGTACTGAACATCAAAGTATCATAAATTCAACTAGGCACCAGATATTCCATACGGATTTTAGCGCGGTGTTTAATTTTTTCGACCATTATCTTCAATTTCACCCGGATTCAATGCCAATTGTTTACCGAAGCGACTGCATCATCTCTAGTTTTTGCCAGACTTTCAAATCGATGAAACATCTGTTATAGAAAATTCAGCCATGATCCAAAAAAAGTGCATTTGAAAATGAAAGATATTACTTCACAAATCAAACGTGGAACTCACATCGTCTGTTAAAGCGAAACAGATGTGATTGCAAATCTATCAAAAACATATGTTCGTCTGCAAATTGCCCACGTGACAGCAACAGATGCGTTTAATCAATGACGCTTGAAAACTGTGAATTAGCTGTGTCCGGCTCCAGTTGCGAGACGAAGGTGAGAGGGGTCTAATGCAACACCAACACAGCCCTAGACGCGGAATCGTCGAACCGAACGGGACTTAAACTAATCAAAAAGTAGCATTTTCATTTGAATAAATTCAGAGAACGTTTTCTCCTTTCAAAACTTGCTTGTTGAATTAAACATACGAGGAGGACTTATTGTTACCCTGTACTAGATTGCTTTTCTTTTGTGTTCAAGTGGACTTAGGATTTGTACCACGAATCAAAAGCGATAGAAAAAAATCAAATGTGCATTTTCGTTGGTGTTCTAGGCGGTGAAATTGCGTTCAAATGCAATTACCCTGAATCAGTTTCCGTACGGTTCAATTGTTTGTTTGTGCGGACGTTTGTTGATTGAACTCAACTTCTATCAGTAGTATAAATAACGTAACAGGCCTTACTACAATCCGCGTTCTTGAAAGCATATCAAGTTGAATTTGGCATCAACTTTTATTGTTAAAAAAGTTGATACTAGGGTTTACGTGAAGTGTCATGCCCAACACAAAACAAGTTGAAATTCACCACCGGCGGTCATGCGTTTCAATCGATGACTGTCCACTCCGCGGCTATTTTGTTTCTGAACTTGAAGGTTCAATGCTTGAGTCCAGTGTGAAACAGAGGAACACTACTGGTTGGTCCTAGCAAAGACGAAATAACTTTTCACTCTGGCTTGCAAATCATTATTCCATTTACACACATACGGTACTGGCCGATTGTGATGCACTAAAATATTTTCTTTCTGATCCAATTGAGTTTCATTATATTCATTATCTATATTATTGCGTTAGGTATGGACAATAATTTATCTCTTTTCTTCTTATGTCTACATAGTTTCTAGGCTGCATGATTGCCAATTAAACCTGCCTGACTTGGGCTGACAAGAGTAAATAATCTCAACACGAAAATCGCAACTGTTATCAATCATGAAAACGCAATTTATTTTAATAGGAGTGACTCAAGAATTATCCCAGTTTATTTCCATAAACCGTTGCCATCTCGGCTACTTATTATGAGGCATTATTTTATCCAGTATGTAATCCACTATAGCAACTCTATTGAATAACCCGGTGAATTTTTTTCAAAACCCGGAGAAATTGCATTAAATAAGGTTTCCTAATAATAATGATAATAATAATAATAATAATAATCTATGTTTGATAGCTAACTCGCTGAATTCAAAAAATAACATTTTCATCAAAGTCAACCTTCAAATCGAGGTCATTTTGTGCACACATTCGAACATGCGTATTGTTATCACCATAATGAAGCAAACAGCGCTCCAAATCAAAAGTTCTCGTTATCTCAGTGAAGAGGATGAAAATAGAGACAAAAGTGTGATACGTAATAGAGCACAAAATAGAAAATGACTTCATAAAAAAGATGGTGGACTCGATGCCGAAAATGTCATAAAAAACCAAGGCAGACCAATCGACTATCAGTATACATAAACTTTACATCTTAATTATTAACAATGCTACTTTGTTTTTACTAAAAATTGTTTTATTTTCTTTAGTTACCTCTCGATTCATCACGGTCTAGGTCAACCATGATATTGATGAAATGGGAGGATCCACTTCATTCTGAACTAATTTATCTGCTGAATATAAACGAATCACGAAAATCACTGACATTAGGAATTCACATGGCTTGTTTATTTTTACCTCAGTATAAATGCTGTTGCCTATATAAACCCAAACGTGTTTCAGAGGGACCCGTTGCTTCAGTTTCAATTAGACCTATATACCGGTTTTACTTGGACCTTATACTGCACCATACCACTCTATGATCTCTGCCTGGGCATATATATGAAAACTACATTCATAAAAGAGCACCCATCATACTAAATGTGGGTAATATTAAAAGTAGCAGTTTATAATCTTACACTACACAGTATGGTTTGTAATAAAGAAAACAAATTGGGCAAGAAATGGATATTAGCACACTAGTAATCGAGGTTAATTTCTGTGGTGACAAATTTTCACTGTTTCTATGTAGATTACAGGAAGTACTCATCTTGTATGGGGGTGTCAGAAAAAGGGAGAACTGAACGTGTTAATAATTTTTCATTTTCACACCGTTTTCAATTAAAATGAATATACTGCTCAGGTGAACTAATTCATTTTGACAGTCTTCAGCTTAGCTGGACCGCCTCGAAATGCGTCTAGCTGTTTGGACACTGCGGAAGTTTTCGCAGCGATTGTATTGTATTGTATTCAAGCTTTAGCGAGTTATATACAAGCTTTCAGCCAAAAATAGACCACCGGTACAATTCTGGTAAAAACAGGTGACAAATTGGGATGTGAAACGTACAAAATATGAGTTAATTAGAAAGCTCAGAACGAACACTTTCCTTGTCAGTATCCGGGCAAGATAAAGTACCAAAGAGTTTATGTATGCGGATATGCTAGACGGGATAAATTTGTACAGCGAAGGTTACTTTTAAGTGTTTCACCTCAGTACTTCACATGGCTCACCCTGCTCATCGTCTTTCTGTGAATCTGGACATTTTCGGAAGGCGATGGGTTATGGTTTAGAGTAAAAACACATTCAAGGCATTTTTCATGATGAAGAATAAAACAGGAAAAAGTAGAATATGAAACGAGGTGGGACAGGTTTGTGTTACATTCAACCGGTTCTGATTGGTTAGATACGTAAACAGAAATGACAGAAATCGTCAGCATACTTAAAATGTCGAACAGGCGGAGTAACAGGTAAGTCACTGATTTAAGTCGAAAAAAGATAGGATGATAGGACAGCACATTGAAGTACATCAGACTTATTTATTGATGCGATTGACTGTCTTCTTCCCGGTGTAATGTAGTGATATCTTTGCGAATGGTAATCAGCTAGTTATTCAAGAAGAGAAGCGGGACAACCAAAATATTGAAGCATGTTAAGTAAAAGA
>UZAN01045375.1:0-17388 GCA_900618425.1 Echinostoma caproni
CTCACTATAATGTGCATTTGTGTTGGTTCACTTCCACCGCCATTTTTATAAGATCTTGCATAGAACCAAACGACCAACTTTCCTACGGTAAGCCGTTTCGTGCCGATATTTCGAAGCCAACGATGTACTTTCATTTAAAATACCGGGTAACTCATGCCCGTTAGAATCTGCCCCTTACACCGATATAGTCCATCAGGTGAGTCTCGGACTGTGGTGTTTGCTTCCGATTTGCTACGCGATTCCACCGAAAATAAAACAATTTGAAAAGTCCAGACACGGTCGATCGTGCCTCCATTCGCAGAACAGAAGGCCTGATGATGGACAGATATTTTTGTTCATTACGCACAAAGCCATGATTAATTTATGACAAAAATCTTAACGAAGCTCCAAGTGAGCACAGCTTTTCCACAAAAGCGAGCAAATAAACTGTTAACAAACCTATGTTATTCAATATTCAAAATGCAACACTGATCTATTAAACCACATTGGTTTTGCAGTTGATTATCGATGGTAAATTGAAGACAAATGATAGTATTATATAAATCGATCGATTCAAGTATCAAATCACAGCGGCACTCCCTTTCTCTATATCAATCACAGTCAAAATAGTCACAATCATTATTGAAAAGCGTCATACACACACAGGAGGAGGTATCTACGAAAATTCAGCTGGAAATGAAACACACAGCAGCTTGAGTTTCCTTGATTGAACCACAGCAACCCAAATATGTTCACTATGTGGCTTTGGAACAACTAACACCAACCCTACCAAAACGACTCATATGTCGTCCCTACACCCTCCTCGATCCACTAGAGTAACAAGTGACAATGATAGAGCGGAAATAAATCATTCCAAGGTCACACGCCATATAAGGTATTCTGAACTGCCGTCTATCACATTATATTGGACGATAACGAACGTTAGTCCGCTTCTCTGATGGACGTGAATACAGCAAGCCGAAAAGTTGAAAACAGACCCATAACCGAACGTGACAAACTCAACGAAATGGGTCCTCTGACATTGGACGTGGTTAGGATGCAATGAGAGAGCGGAAAATCAACATTCCGGTAAAAAAAAGCTGGCAGCAACCCGCACCGACAGGAAAGCCTTAACGGGATAAATCTATTTCAAACAGTAGAAAGCCTTTTCGAATAAACGGTTCTCGCATGAAGTCAGCCCTGTTCCCGTGTTGATTCTTCCAGTTCGACGGTTCAAAAACGGTCTATTTATGACGTAGAAAATATTTGATGAAAGATTGTGTAAATATTAAGGATTTGGTAATGGAACAATTAAAAATTGGAAGTTTTGGAGAACGCCGTGTGACAGTGATATAAACTGGTACATTTGTTTGAGATGACATCCATACGGTTCATGTGTTAATATGGGATTTGCTTGCACGATCAAGCGAAATTCTTATGTGGCGGACGCACACCGACAATGGATTCGGTCCAGCATGAGCAGGAGAAGAAACGGTGTCATGTGTGTATCCCGGATGTGATCGATCCAACTTGAGATGACGATCCAATGCCACAAACCAAGTCAACCAATGCGGAGAGATAATGAGAAAAACTTTAAAATGTAACGAGGTTACTCGACTTCCGGTCATTAGACCGGAACGTGCGGGTTTTGATGTTATACCAGTTTTTACAACCAGTGATCGATGTATTCGCTGGGGTAGCGAAAGGGTAATCAGGAAGCAGCAAAGGGGGCATCGAGTGAATGAGATCCCTGTGGAATTCCGAGATCCTGTGAATGAAAACTGAACCTAACAAGGTTTAATCCAAGAGAACGTGGGTTACACGTGATAATGTGGTATATATAAATTTCTATTACACATTGTCGTGTGATGAACAGCACACAGAGTAAACCCCATATTCACGAGGACCTGCTGTTCCGTGATGGAAACCGGGAACCTAAGCCCCGGGACTTGGAGTGGTGAACCACATAAGACCCCGATAGGTTAGGTGTGGTATTGAACCGGACGACGGCAAAGCTGCTTATCAAATTCAAGTTCCATTTTTCGTAATCCGTATTTTGAGAAATGTGCGCTATGTTGCCAAACTTATTCAGCAAGTACATTATGTGTGTGAAGCAGTTCAGACAAGAACTCAGAGGAAGAGTATATGGAAACCTTGGTCACTGAAGTGATTTGCAAAGTCCAGGTAGCATCACCCACAAGACGGGATCATGTTGCTTTTTATTCTGGAACTGCATGAGATCCGTTCAAGTAGGATTGTAATCAACCCAACCTTTGGGCTATTCGTTCGATTGTATTCACACTTTAAGTAAAGTTTCATCTTTAATCGCATGCAAAAGACGAACACCCAATTCTATTCTGATGCAATGGTTCTCAAGCACAGAATAGTTGTGCAGCAATAGTTTTTTGAAAATCATTCACAGTGCTACACTACCATCGTATTCATTCGGACTTGTGACGGGGAGGAGGAGGAGGAGGAGGAGGGGGGGGGAATCAAGGGATTGTCAATCTCAAACCAGAGCCCGCTAGCTTTATTCAGACTGGCAAGTAGTAAACAGCTGGAAACAGATCAGCAGTAAAAACAACATAGCGACCATCCAACACAATATTCGATCGTGCCAGACTTTATCAGACAGTCGGATGGACTCACTGTCGATGCACAACTTCTCAGCAGGATCCTACACGAACGAGACACTACGGTTTTACTGTGTACGCGGATCGATTGAATTAACAAAAAAGCCATGTGAGAATGAGCTGAACGGAAACGAGATCATTCACCAGTAGTATCGCAGATGCGCTATCCAAATAACAATTACTACGAGTTGTCAGTAAAAACAAATTACACCTGCGGACAGGACAGCTGCGTTGCGGAGACACTACCAGTGTGAAACGACAAAGGGGTGTCCGCCGGTAGCGGCCCGGATAACACTCAGCTCCGTACGTAAAATCGACTTCAGAAAACCGTCTATCCAATTTCAACGGAACGGATAAACCCTGATACACAAATACACGTACACGTATCCGGTATACCACAAAGGGCAGTTTGAACACGGGAACACCAGTGAACAATGACAAGGTATGCAGACGACAGAAAAAGCTTATATTCATCATTTAAGTGTTATTGGCGCACAGACACACAGAGGGAGAGGACTTACTAGCCTTGTGTCACGCCAGCGATTGGCGGATTTTGACATCCCAGAAAGAAGAACGAGGTGATACAGCCAAGGATGATCAGATTGATGAATAGCACAAAACGGATAGCAGCTGACATGTGGGCATGTACGTATAGTCGAGCCATAAGGGGAAATGAGGACAGGGGGACAAGCGTAAAGGTGATTTGATTATCCACGTAGAACCATGATACACGTAAACGAACAATCAATCGACAAATATGAAAAGTCATAAAATGCTGGATCACCATTGTAAAAGACCAGAAGCTGCGGCAGCATCGAAAGACAACGAACGGGGTTGGACTATTGAAGGAAAGGTGATGCAGCGCGTGAATCAGCCAATGCGAATGAATGCAACTGTTTAACGCCACAATAAAAAAATTCGGTTTGCCGAAAGTCACACCCGAATCTGTATTGTGTGGATAGTCAAAGAATTGGATCAAATCGTGAAAAGTACTGATAATTCATTCCAAAGACAGAGTGAAGAGAAAAAAATTTCGATTAGGCACACCATATTCATGGACGGAACAGAATTCATCGAAAAAAATGGAAGTTGTGATTCTGAATATTGACTAAATTTGCGTTTTTTTTAGCCAAAAGCGCGAGGTGCTGTTCAACGCAATAATTCATATATTCTAAAATGTGCGTTCAGAAACCATAGAGAGCGTCTAATAGCTGAATCCACTCGGATCAAAATGGATCTGAATCCGACAAAGTCATAGTCAAAATCCGCTTGGCCTCTCTAGACAGTAATGAGTTCTATCATCCACAGACCAAACTTCATCACAGTGGGTGGTTTAGTTTCCGAGATAGAACAGTACCAAGAGAGCCGAAACGTTATCCCGAACGTCTCGAATTTCGGTTTACGCACATCGTGACCAACGCAAGTGAATTGCGCCAACCTTTTTTTACGCGATCATTCATCCACAAACTTCCACACCAATATAGGTTAAGAAACGGCAACAAACAAGCACAGCGATTTCGATCTATCCAGAACTACAACAAGACCAAGCTGCGAGCTTGTCCGTCCATTCACAGTATCCGACTCCTGTTCTCCTAAATCAACTCGTCTGCTTTGTCATCCTGGAACTAAAGCAACAAATGGATAACAGTTCATTCTTTTGCACTATACACTTTTCTCACAGTGTCGAAAGGTGGCCACACATAGTTGCAGAGGCTCTCCGACCTCGTTTCCTATGAAAAAGTATAACTCACATGAGTACATTACAGAAGGATGCGCGGATCGGAAAATGGTACAGAAGAGTTTATCTGTGAAAGACAGAGGAAAACGGTGAAGGAAATCAACAGATCCATTTTATTGTGCAACCAAGCTCTTCTTGTTTATGCTTCATTTTGCCGTTCCGACCGGTAACTGATTAGCTGCTGGGATCAAGTTACGATAGATGGAAACTGCGGACGAATGGGGTTATAGTGTTTTAGATTTATCAAACTCTCCCTCTCTCCGGGTCCGATGGTGAAAAATTCTAGTATGACAGTGGCAACTTAAGCTTCGGTCGTAGTATGTTTAGCATCGGTACCTAATCGTTAAGCGATTAGCACAAAGTTACTTCTGTTGAAATGTTCAGTATCCTCGGTGGGATTCGAACCCATGCATGGACGCCGCATGAGCTTTTTGTACGGCGCACGCTCTGCCACCTGAGCTACGAGGTCACACCGACAGCGCTGATCTTTTGCCATTCTACTCACTTCTCCACCGCCTCTGGCCATCCTTTTATTCGATCAGAAAATGTTTTGAAATCGTTCGACAACCGATGGTGAGAAATAATCCAGATAGAGGTCTCAAAGACTATGGAAGAGAACTAGTTTAATTGAAAACTGAGTCAATGCAGCTGTACCCGGGGCTGAGCATATGCCAGGGATAGAAGCAAACTAGCGATAGGATTGGCTGCAAACTATCGTTCCTTTGAGCACTCACAGGCTAGCAGCGGGGTATCTTGATTACTTTTCAAACTGAGCTTGTTACGTGCTTTGTTTCATAACATTGCAAATCATAGCCTAATGACTTGACTCCCCTGGAACATCCTTTTGTTTGAGTAACTAGACTTCACAATAAGCTAAGCCGTGAAAGCAAAACTAAAGCATACTTCAAGTTCTTTCGAAATTTGTATTATCAGAGTGCATTGTTATAAGTTTTATTGTTTGAGAATGTTTTCAGTGAACGTGAGCGAGCATGCCGATCAAAATGAGCGTGATGGACCGGGGACATACTACGGAATCCTAAGGCGTAAGCATCTACCAGAAGTTCAGACCAGTGGTTTCTAGCCGTAGCCTCTTCGGGTACTTGCAACATTTTTTCTCGACACTGTGCTAAGTGGTTCTTATTGTTTTGAACTTGTTAAAAGCTGCATCTAATGAGGCTACGCGACGACAGATGCCAAACCGAATGACCGGACGGAATGCTGGCCACATCAGCTCGCCTACGTCGGAAACATTGTGATCTTTCCACAACTTTTCGAAACCTTCTTTGAGGAAATTGTCGAAGGGAACCCGATGCAATCGTAAACACCAATCGTAATGCAGGATTTCATTAACGGAAACACATGCCAAAACATCAGGATTATCTTCTGAAGGAGGAAGCGATCCAACACTTTTGATAGTTTCCACAGTATTACTAAACGCCTGTGAAACGCTATCAAGATCACTCACCGTTAGGCAGTGAGTGCTCGGAGTATTGATACATTTTATTAATAATCACATCGGTCAATTTCCCACCTATTCCTCACCTAAGCACATGTGCAGACACAGACGCATTAACTCTGTTTTCAACTAGGACTCGTTATGTTTCGTGGTCTTTGCGACCTGTACCTGGTTAGTTTTCCCCCTGTTGGTCGTCGACCGATTTTAAAACACATTTTCTGATCGGATAAAAGTACAGTCTAGGCTTTTGGAGGTAGTTTTATGCTAATCAGTTAACTAGTGGGTACCAATGATAAACACACCATGAGCGAACGCTAAAAACCACTGACCTGTTACACAGTTCAACCTGTATCAGTGTACAACATTTCAAAACGGAATGATAGAAGAGAATGTTCGCTTTGCCCTCTCTTCTCGAATAAAAGATAGCATAAGTGGAGGTCCTGATTTTCATAAATCGGGCTAAACGTTGTAAGAACAACAATTCTTCACGTATTCTCCAACGAAAAAGAATTCCACATTCTACGCAACCGCAAGGATGTAAGATTTGACAAAGAAACAAATACACAGACCATTTATCAGTTCTTTCTATATCCATTCTAGAGCACACTAAATTCCATAAACCAGGTTTTGAGTTCCCCACTCACATTTTCATTGGCGATTTTCGGTGTTCTAGCTAGCCTTCAAGCACCTTATTTGACTACAACCAGCAATGACATCTATCTCCTCTGATGCAGCACTATAAGTAATCCCAAACAACTGGATGAGTTACCATCAAATCGATGAGCCATATTCATTTCTCTAAATTGTTACCGTTTTACTCAAATGACTCGAAAACGGATGTTAACGTAGTTGTAACTTTCATGCTTTCTGTTTACTGTCAAGATGCGAGCGTCATGAGACACTCGCGATTCAGCTGAAGTAGATAGGGCACGTGAACCAAAATGATAACAAATCCTCTCCTATTTGCACTGAGCTGAATATCGATTAATGGAGTAACTGTTGACAATATAGGGAAGCATGGTTGTTTTCTTCGTATTGGTTGTATTTTAGCCTATTTTTTGCACCGGGCAAATTTTCAGTGAACACTTCTCAGATACACATGATTCTCGGTTTCAGTTTGAACAACCACTTCTGTGCGACAATTTCCGTTCCTCTCTGTTGACTGCCTACTTCAATAATAGGAGAGGGAAGATTGAGATGTTGAAAGCAGTGCCAAAGCACCACAGATATCTCAAGTCGGCAGATGACTATTGAATCTGCTGTATGCAAGTCGACACCTCATTCGTTATGCGTCCATGTGAGATACAGCTACACAGATAGCAAACTTTGTCTACTTCTCTCACTTTCCCGATTAGAGTGAGATTGGGCGTTGGATCAACCCAGCAGCAACATTTTACACGTTGAAGAGGCAAAAACCCATGACAAACTTAGTTACACCAGCTATAAAACCATTCAAAAAGCATGTACCTTACCTGGGTCTGCAATGAAGAGTACAATGCTGTCAGCATATTACAGATCAGATAGTCTGTGACCTGGAGGCATATCAATAGCGATATCCTCGAACCTGTGCAGGATATGCACGGACTCCATCATTACGTTAGTAAAACAGTTGGTTAAGTATTTGTTTAAACATTTTTGCGTTTACAGACTGCATGTATGGAAGAAAACTTCAAGGATATATTTAGAAAAAAATTTTCTTTTCAATGACCAGATCAAGGGGACCCGATCGAAACCTGAACCATCACGTGACTTAGTCTACCGTAATACGACCAAGGCCAGTTAAACGATTCATTTCATCACGTGACTTATCGCACTTAGCACGTCTATCTAATATGAACCAGACAATTTTTTGAAGACAAGCAAAGCCGCTCCAAATACCTTTATTTCACATCAATACCCATTTTGTGCCCTGTCTGTAAAAATTTTGCTCTCGCTTGCTTGGTTATCTTCACGGATTCAGATAAACGAACAATATAACAAAACTTGAATTTATTCAGGTTCATATCGGGAAAAGGTTGTTTCACTAACTAAACTGTCGTTCAGACATGTTGATGAACCAAGCAGAATTGGAACACTGCACCGCACCAATACTTCATTGCGATTGGTGGTCGTGGGCGGAATGTTTACTTGATGAGCAATCCACCAGTTTACGGGACTAATTAATGATCGACACGAAACGAAGATAAAGATTCAAATGGAGATTTTAAGAAATTGAACTTCGAAGCACATCAAAAACAAGATTGAATACACACCGTACTACCCATAAAATCAGAACCAGACAACCTACGAATTAAGTAAGATGATTGTCGAAATTTGTAACTGGGTCAGTTACAACTCCCCTGGAGGAAAATCATCGATGAAGTGCCGGTAAATGTAGAGAAGGCTCGATTGGCGTTTGACAACCTGAGACACCTTTGGCGTCACCGCGATATTACGCTGACTATGAAAGATCGAGGGTATGTCCTAGCAGGGTGGTAGTGGCACAGTGGTTTAGTCGCTGCCACAGAACCCTATGGTCCGAGCCCCGTCACCACCACCCGACTTTGGTGGTAGGCAGCCTTGCTGTCGTTCGGTTCAAAACCACGCCTAACCTATCGGGGCCTTATGTGCTTCACCACTCCAAGTCCCGGGGCTTAGGTTCCCGGTTTCCATCACTGAACAGCATGTCTTCGTGACTATGGGACTTTCCCCGTCTGCTATTCATCACACGAAAACTGTGTAAGAAAAAAAGAAAAAAAGTTCAACCAGTGTTGATATATGATATAGCGATCAGACCGTTACGACAGGGGACAAATGCAAACTGTCAGTATTCCACGACGAATTCCTCAAACCTGGTTGGGCAACCGGTCACGCGGCGCAAGCTTAGGCGAAGAGCTTTCAGATATTCAAGATCGCCCACTGGAACAAGTGCTTGGCCTCCATTGATTACCACATTTGGGGTACGTGTTACGCAAGTCATGATATGGGCTCGTCGACATGCAGAAGAGGGCCAAGCCTGGTAAGCATCCAGATACGATGAATCTGATAGAGGACTTGGACATATACGTCGCGTTGAGCAACTCGGTTGGGAACCTCACCATCAATGTGATCACTGGTTAGAAGTGCTGAGTTGCATAGCCAAGTATCGTAAACGGTGGTGCTCGTGTTTTCATTCAATTTCTTCGTAAATCTTGTTTAACTGTATATCATATGTGTAATCTGATGGTACTGTCAGCTTTCTCATTTCTCCTTCTGATAAAGTCATTAACGTCACATGACAGTTTATTTATTGGTCGCTTCTCCCTCATGTAATCAATCAAAACAAGTATTGTTATCATTATTATTATTGTAAATCATCCCAGGGGAGATGAAAGACAACAACCGAAACTGGTAAACGACAACGTAAAGTGGCCTGAAGTGAATTTTAAAGTGTGAAGTGTGATTATGCTCTGCTGGTGTGGCCCCAGGTCCGAGTATTAGTTAGGTCGATGCGCTGCAACTGTTGATGAGACCTAATACGTTTAAAACAGATATACAGTGCTCCGCACACCTTCAGTTCATGTTTTCTTCATTCTGGCTCGGAAGACCAGAGCTGTCCTATGGAGTGCGTGTCTTCGGGGGACGGATAGGATAACGGTCGCCAATTCATGACCAATTGTGAATGAAGGAGGTCTGGCTTCACTGGACAAGTAGCAGCAGACGTTAAACGGCAGTAATCGAGGATGTGCGGGAGTTGCCATCTGGCAAAGGTATTCCACACAGAACACCACATACGTCTGCAGAGTACTGTAACGTGTCGTGTGTGGCTGCCACATGACATGGTCATTTTTTCGTATTTACTGCGGCTCCAGACATGATCATGATCATGAAGTTCCTTAGGAGTTTGGTACGAGAGACATCCCCACTCGGCGTTTTTTTTTATTTTGAGGGCGCGCCTCTAGCCTTTGCACAACCAAGTTCGAACTACAAGACAGCAGGAAATAATCCCTCGCCTCGGAAGTGAGGGGGTCAATGACTTGTTTTAAAAGGCCAGTCACATCGACCTTCGACACGACACCACGACACCCACCACACCCTGGTAGTGCCGCTGCTGTTTGTTTGTGATTGCTTATTTATTGCAGTATGCTACAACTTATTCACAGCTAACCTTCTTCGGTGAAGGCATCTCCCTATCCATAACCCGGGGACGCGCCTGGTAGCATTCAGCTCTGCTTATCCCGAGGGTACCGTGGCCATTGTCTCTTGTTGAGTGCCATTTACCTGGCAAGGTTTCTTAGAGGAAAACACAACCGGCCATCGACTCATCTGGAGCAAGGCCGCTGTTATGCAAATGGTTACTCAAAGGGTAGAGCGAATCCTAGACCAGGAATTGACTCGGATCGAACGACAGAGTAGTACACCAACCCAAAACGCAGAAGTTCATGAACTTTCTTGCATCGCTGAATCCGTAATCTAAGCATTGCCTCACGACTGTGAACAATTCTGTAATAAACACACTTTTTTGTTTATCCCTTCAATTCCACCACACTCATTTCGCACACGTTGATATTCAAGAACTTTAGACAACTGCGTGAACAGAAGTGTCCAAGATGGAAATCCTGTCCGTCTCATTTTCACATCTTGTTTCGATCAGTGTCAAAACTCACCCTACCATCAGCTGCAGCTCATCAACGTCACCGATGCCCCTTCAAATTTGTCCCATTTAATCCGCAAGCACCAATGCATATACGACAAAAGGAACGTTTACTTCATGCGCTCCAAACTATAGCCATCGATGCGCTTCGTAGTCAAAAACTCATCCAGAACTCCATCTCATTCATTAAACTCATTTTCCTATCCAATCCATAAGCTCATTTCCACTTACGCCACTTTGGGCACCCTACCACTGCAACTTCTGATTATGTTGAAGTCAGTATGATTCTCGCGAGGAGCTGAAGTCGTACTGCTGGAGTAAGTCTCAGTTCACATGTTCAGTGATACGATTCTCCACCCCGATGGACGCAATCTGTTCCTCTTCCAAGAGGACGCACCAAGAGATTGCAACCCAGAAGCAATCAAAGACGTCTACCAAAAGATATATTAACTCTTACATAATAGTAGCAGTAGTAATGCGAATGGTAGTGTAAGTACATTGCTCTCGAAAGAGACACATTTGGCGGGTCATTTAGTGCTCGATTCTCCTCGTAAAGTGAGAGGTCAGATGCTGACTTTTTGTTCTGACTATCGCCAAACCACGCCAGATGTTGAAATTGCTGGCTCACCGTCTGCTGTCCGCCTTCTTCTAATTTTGGGGCGGTGGCGACCAAATGGTTAGGTCACCAAATTGTAACCCGGAGGTCACGGGTTCAAACCGCTCCACCGCCGCCCGTCTTCCCCTATTTCTTTATTTCCCCAGGCAATGTTTGTATGGCCGCAGCCCCTTTCTTGAAAGTTGATTATACACTTGTATATTCAAACAAATAAAAAAGGAAGTAAAAAGACATTATTATTATTATTATTATTATTATTCCAGTCAATGATGAACCCAGATCGACCCAATCGCTATAGGTTACAGGTGGTGGTGTTGTATAAGAGACTGTCTATTGAGGCAATGAATGTCCGCCGAGTCTGTGCCTTCTTGATACACGCTGGAAAAGACCGGCAGGCAATGGGTAAATCGAACCACGACTAACCGAAGGCTTCGACTGTAAACGCATAAGAAAATTCGTCTGCTCTTATCTGAGCCACCTGGCAGTATTATGACCAAAGATAAATCATAGATCCATCTATTTACATGAAGGTTTTCGTACCGCAGTTCTTTTGGTATTGGGTCTTAATTCAGACAAGAGTGAAACATAACACATATATAAGGAAATTCGGTGGTCTTAATATGTCCGAAACCTCACGGTTTCACGATTTATTCAGGCTGTTATAGTTCCGATTCGCCCACATTACGAGCTGTCGCGCAGCCAAACCGATTCCGGTGCGATGTGCGAGACCGTCGATGTTGACAAGTGACATTTGGAAAAGTGTAGCGTCGTTTAGAGCATACCCAGCTGTAGAGAATTGCATCACCTTAATAAACTGGAATGAGCCGATCGACCTAAAGGATAACTGTGTACATACGACACTCTTTATGGGTAGGGCAATCAAATCCGGAAACAGCTAGCTGCGATCAGTTTTGACCATACTTTAGTGAATACCGAAAGTGTTTACTTACATTATACACTGAATTACACATCAAGTCACAATGACACGGTATACTTTGCTGATGAGCGAGTGAATTGCGGATGCACTGTAGCCCCTGTACTTGGGTTTCCACAGCTTAACAAAAATGGTCACCGCGAATGTTGATGATGCGTACGTAAATACAACAAAATTGAGGTGAACCGCTTAGATGTTCAAAAAGACAGAAAACGACAACGTACGATGAGCAACTTCTTAAAATTTCTCTGGGACTTCTACCAAGGCACAGAAGTGTTGTAATTCACAATGCGCGACTACCACGTGTGTTCGATGCCGGGGGCATCCTGGTCGCAACGTTCACCAGCGGTAGATGAACAGTTGATGCTAATTTAAAAAAAAGGATTTGTCGGCGAACATGCATGCCGAACAAACCAGATAAGTACTAAGTTCACTAGTGGATGCTGGTAGACCAGAAAAACAAGCGCACACCACATGTTACTCTACCCGGAAACCGTCAAACAAGAGACTATAGACGATCAGATTTGGAGGGAAGACTTTTTACTTCGACTGTGTGATAGCCTTCGAGGCAAATATTACAACATTACTATGGATAAATTCTTTACCAGTTCCATAATAGCAAAGGTGATCAGCAAGTAGCAGGTGCGGTAAACGCAAAATCATACCATTCTACCAGAAAACGCTGCTTTGAAGAGCTTAGGGATTTTATATACGCGTTCACCCGTATACGCTCACTTGTGCCCCGTGAAAGATTTTGATATTTTATACTTCACATGTCTGAGGACAGACTGTGTGCCAAACAAATCATGGTACAGTAATCTTTATAAAAAGAAAAACGTCCTATGATTTGCATGTGGGCTGAATACTGCCAGGTTGCCCAGGCCAAGGCAGTTGAATTTTCTTGAGAAATCCACAACAGGAGCCTTCGCCCAACCGAAGTCTGACCCAAAAGGCAGTGAGGCGGTGTGAAAACCGAAATCCATTGGGAACCGGTGTCCAGTTTATCAGATCATACACCCTTCGGACGGGGTTAAACGTCCAAGGCGCCTTCGATGCCCAATAAAGCCGATGATTATTGCCACAACCCAGAGGGTGTGGGTGTGGTTTGTACGCCTCCTCATGGTTGAGTTGGGATCACGGTATTGGCTAACTCCCCTAGGTGAGCTACCAGTGGTCCACTAACCCGGTTATAGCTCCGGACGTCGACTATGCATCCTCTCAATTTAGTGGGAAAACATCTCCGCCACAAGAAGGCAGTGAGTAAGGCTTCCACAGTAGAGGCTATTTGAGGCGCTTGGTAGTAGGGGAACATTTCGCGAGATGTAAGAAAAGGGTGACCAGCGGCAACCCGTGTCTGAGCCGATACCATCATGATACACTCATCTCAGGGTCCTGATCCTAAAGAGTACAAAATATTCAATAGAACTGGCCTTTCTAATGCTACCTGATCCACGTGTATTGCTGGACACGGTAAGTAACATGATAGCGGGCTCCAGTCAATCATTCATTGATTTGCATAAAGTTATTCTCGATTCTTCTCATCTTGTTTCTAGTCTCTTTCGAGCATCAAACTGCACTAGAGACGGTACAAGTTAAAACATCTAGTTAAGGATACGCAGAATAATTCAGGGAATAATAAAAAATAAAGCAAAACGGGATAGTTGGTGTGAACCGGCATGAAGCAATTTGAGCAAATCACTTACCACGTCGATGGAATCGGAACCGATTCAGAATCAATCCACCCACTAGGATTCCCAGGGCCCCAGACGGTACGATCAGACCACCTGTTGAGAGGGATCACGAGACAAGGTGAGAGAAAATTAATTACACGGAGCTCCAAGGGCGACTGTTCAAAGCTGAAATGAGGTACCGATAAAAACCATTGAGTTCAGGCTCCCTTTCCAAAGGTTCTGATGGCATCGAAACGAGTTTTCAGCAAAATATCTAACTGTTCACGATGATGATCAGAGGAGAAATTGAGAAGAAATACGTGTAGGATGCAACTAACCCATCGTATCTAAATGCACCGTATGAACATTGTCGGTTTCACAAAAAGTAGTAACTTTCAAAGTGAAGACTGAGATGATTATGTTATATGCATACATAACTCCTGGGTAAAGTGATCCCTGAACATCGATAAATCAAAATATGCAGTACCTTATACGTCCATTTAGATGGGAGATCAACCACTGTGCAACGAGGCTGAATATCACGAAGGAAACGGATCTGGTTAAGCGTGACTGGGGGAGAAAGTAAAGTACAACCCAACATCAAACAATTTCCTTGTACAGACAAACATCTCACATGAAACAGTTTGTGGAATTACTGTAGGTGTCTGCTTCATCACAAGCGTGTATTCCAGACACAAACAGACCAAAGAAAAGTACAAGGGGATAAACTAAGTAACTAGTAGCAATTATATCTGCTGCTACGTGAGTTACATTCCAGGGGGTGCGCATGTGGATGCTACAGATAAGGTGATTGCGGACAGGGACATGACTATCGTTTGCTAACAACACAAGTATCGCAATCTCAACCAGACGTTTTAGTCCCTAAATCCTAAAGCCACGAATAATCGGATTAGCGAAGCAGAGTAACTGATCACAACTGATCAGTAAAGGCTCGAAAACCCAGTTCATGGTAAGCTGTAAGGGAAAATCATTAAGCTCAATTCAGAAAGAAGGAGCTGGGTTTGTTTTGTTGGGTATACACAACGATAGGCACCCGACAGAGCCTTTCCATGTTACATTTCTCTGCTTACCAGTTGATTTTAAGGAATTTTTTTCGCTGCAGATAATCAAACTTGCTTGTGCGAGGATCAAAGGCATGTGGATAGAGCAATAGGCAGACGATACCCTCCGGAAGACTCGGTATGTTAGAGAGGAGAGTTGTTAGGTTGTGACTGAGCACTCCTACTTTGCACCTTGCAAAGTGTTCCCATGCGACCAACTGTCTCCAACAGCCTCTGCTGGGGAGTCCCAACTTACTGCCTTCACATTGGGTGTAGGTGTTTTCCCACCAAAGTGATGGGACGAAAAGCCAACGTTCGAGGTTATAAACAAGCGAGTGAACTACAGGCTGTCCACTTAGGGTAGTTGTTTAAAATACCGATTTCAAACCATCCAAGAAGAAGCGTGCGAACCCCACCTACAAACTTCTGATCCTGGCAGAGGCTATCGGTTCGAAGTGCATTAGACATCTTGGACGTTCGAACTCGTCCAAAGGGCAAAGATGAATGTGAAACGTAACTTTGTGAAAACTGTACTTTATATTCTTCAATACATAAAGCATGCTCTCTAGAAAGTAATCTCGATCACTAAACTGAAATTATACGGGAATGAAGTTCTTTCAATAACAGAATTATCCCTCAAGAACACTACTGGGTAAAAGTAACAACTCGGGATACGCGCAAAGTATAAAAGTGTAGAAGACCACATGGTACACTTGGAATTTACAAACATTTATCATAACTATTGGAATCAACAATGACAATGTTAAGAATCTTATTATTATTATCAGTAGTAATAGTAGTAGTATGGATGGATCGAAAAACAACTCATCAGCAAGTTCCGAACACGATAGTCCCGGTTTCAGTTGTGTTGAAAGTGTACCGGATGTTAATGGGATTCAACCCATAGGGCTGTCTTCTTTTATCACACACTTGTGTGAACAGTAGACGGGGTAGACACCATAGTCCCGAAGATCTGTTGTTCACTGATAGAACCCGGCAACCTCAGCCCCGGGACTTGGAGTGGTGAATAACATAAGGTCCCGGTTGGTTAGGTTAGGAGTGGCATTGAACTGGATGGCAGCAAAGCCGCCTACCAACGAAGATGGGTAGTAGCCTCGGGGTTCAAATGACGAGCTCTCGGATGCAAAGCACGCCACCACCACAATAAGTATTTACTTCCTGTATGGCAGAAAGTAACGCATTGAACCGTAACATGCATTCGAGTGAGGACACAAGATAGAGGCCACCGATTAATCCATACATACGTTAAGTGAATTGGGAACTTGTACGCGATAGTTCAAACAACTACATGTAACAATATTTTTCACAAGATGTGTACGTACCGGCAATAGCACTGGTGGCTGATTTTGATATGTGATATTCCATCTCCAAGTATTTGGGAAGGAACGAAGCGAACCCGATGATCATGAACATTTCAGAACAAATGCATAAACAAACGACGAAGTAGATTTTGTTTCGGACAATCGATCGAACTGTACGTGAAAATCCTGGAGTAGTGCATAAAGCAGAGAGAGAGAGACAGGGGGAGATGGTGGGAGCAATGAGGGTGAGAGAGAGGAAGAATACATTGTCACGAACAAAATTAAAGAGATTCTATTCAAAAAGAAGTGAACAGGTGATCAAAATGTGACCTTAATAGAAAGGAATAAGGTGGGAAAGAGTCGAATAAGACGAGGACTGCTGACGATCATGGCAGAACACTGAAAGCAGAATGAAAATGTATCTAACGGAGAACAGTCGTGATGAGGTCACGAAGGTCACTTGGGCAGGAAAATACAGGTGATCGATAATGCTGATGGAGCAACAGATAATTGAGGCTAACGTTACAGGTGGAGAAAACGAACCAGTAGGATAGAATTATTAGTGTGCAAGTTTTCTAAAAGTTGTTTTGGCGGATTCCTTATAAAATCCTTAAACACATTGCTTATACTCCGTCTCGATCCGATGGACCATAACTCTGGGGTTTCAAGATAATTTTTGTACGGACAGCCAAAGAGCCCTCGACAATTGGTTCGATCTAGTTCGGACTCATCAGCAGTGTGGTCAATTTTGATGCCCCGTAAAATTTCGGGACGAGAGTGGAAACCCTGGCTCCTCAGCTACAAAGTGAACACAATAACAATATACAAATTCCAGTGACTGTGAAATCGCATCGAATTAAAGCAGATATTTAATATTAGTTTCAGGGTTTCAGACACGACCGTAGGATTCTCAATCGGTATAAATGAAGAATTAGTGATCTGGAAGGAAGTCTCCTGTAAATTTTCTAACAGAAGCAGCGATTCACTGCGAAAATAAATGGAACAGTACATTTAGCATGACTTAGCTTAGCCCAAATCGAAAATTAAGTTAAGCCAGCAGACATTTTGTGGTATTCCGGTTTCCAGTCAGTTATCGGCCTTTCAATTCAATGGAGAGCGATTTCACCAGACGCAATGTCTATCGTTTTACTGAGTTTAACACTAGTTGATAAAGCCACAACAGCAGAACATGGGATTTATATATCAACAAATGATAAAGAAGACGGGACGAATCAATCTGAATGCATCAATCAACAAGAAATGCACGTATTCCGCCGGGTAAGAGTGACTTCCTCTGATGCGATAACGGAATGAGTTCTAGTCTCAGTTCAAACACACTCTGTCCAACCTGATTTGTTGTTAATGGC